>MU224113.1:321518-342547 GCA_018584345.1 Thuja plicata
GAAAGGTTTTCCCCAGGGTATATCATTGTGTCATTCTCTGTCTTCTGTATGCATGGTATGTGGTTGCAATATCTTTGTTAAAGTAGTTAACGAATCTGTAATTGTAAGGATTTAAAAGAATTTGCACAATACTTTCCTATAGAGATTAGCGTAGGAAGCTGTTTCCGCACCTGTGTTTCCTTTCATAAATTAAATGGTATATGAATAGTTTTTTTCTTACTAACCAGGTTTTGTAACAGATGATGATGTGGAATGCCACAACTCTTATGGGCATGACTGCGCAACTTACCGCAATCAATGACTATTTGAGCATTGAAATAATCTTCAAAATTTAGAGCATCACTATCAACTTGTTCAATCTTAAATAATTATTCTAATTCTATTAATAGGAATATAATGATTTTCTACTTCCAAATGATGAGTAAAGTTAGTTAAAATGTTCATAACTGATCATCTAAGATTTATAGTAATGATATAAATCTCTCTCTCTCTCTCTCTCTCTCTCTCTCTCTCTCGTGGATGTTTTCTTTATTAGCATTAAATATTTTTCTAGATTTAGGGACTTCGCATACGTTGATGGTTGACACTTTCAACCTTAAAATCTTATGTATTGTAATCTTTGTATGGTGTAATGATGCCTATTTTTTGTTGGATAATATATAGTTACTATAGTTAACTCTGCATATTTGTACTTTGTTGATATGGGTTAATGGATGATGAATAGAATGTGTGTTAACTAGTTTATTTCCTTTTGTTAAGTGCAACTGAGATTATCTCAAAGGGGCCTAATTGAGGTATATCTCCATCTTATTTTATTTCATGCATTGTAGTGTAGTAGTTAATAGTGTAATAGTGCATTTGATTCCTTTGATAGAATCTACTAAAGATTGTTGTCTAAGCTATATGACTATGTTCCTGTCACTTCAGATAGTATCAATGGACTAGTTGTTGTTGATGTTTAGTTTATTTTTAGTAAATTACCTATAGTGTTTAAATTCATTTGCAATTACCTAGTGAAAGAGTTGTTTCAGAATTGCATTGTGTTTAAGTAGATTAAGTATATCTTTAGAAGATTAGTATATAGTTCCTTTGTTGCATTCCTTTCAATAGTTAGATGGTAGTTTGAATAGAATGGTGAAGCATAAATTGTGTTGGCCCATTTCAAGTATACAAATCTGGTTTGACAAGATTAAATGTGAACCATTTCCAATAAAGGTTACTCCAATATACTATTTACTTGGAGATTTTATGCTTATACTCTATTTAATCATGAATGGTTAATGGAACTCTACATACTCCACCAAAGCAATGTATCTTTTGACATAAAATGACAAGTTTTAAAAATTATGATATTGAATCATGGGAAATTTCACTCTTACCTAGGTTTTTCCGAAGCTTTGTTACCAATCCCTCTTGCTAGGGGTTCTCCATTTTTTGACATTATTCCCTAATAGTGATTGCAAAAAGGGTTGATTGCACTCTAAGAATAATTCATTTATAATTATATCTATAGTTTGTCCATTAAATTCTACAAATTTGTGAAAGTGACCTATAAAATTCATTAGCCTCTAAGTATAATCAATTGGACTATTGAGTTCCCAATATTGAGGAAACACAATAGACATGGCTTCAAGTAAATCTACATGAGGTAATCATTTTCTAATCTCTAAGGAAAGAGAATAAGAAATTTTCCTTAGAGAAACAGTTACAAACTCAACAATCTTGCTAAAAGCTTCCCTTGTAACACTTGCTTCTTAGCGTGTTTTCCTGGTTCTGTGACCGTGGCAAGACAATGCATTGGTATCTCAAATCTGTGTACACTAACACATAGCTCCTTGTTTGCATTAAATTGTAAACCATGTTAGAATTGTTCAAATTTGTTAGTGTCTACCACCTATCAAATTTTTCATCAAATAAAGGGTCATGCAAGTCATTTTATGTAGCTTAGCATATTCTGTAATATACATAGCTCTTTCTTGGTCTTTTTTCACAAGAAGGTTCATTTCCTCTCGCATGGGGAGAATACTTGCTAAAGTTAAGATTGTCTCTATGCCACTTAACCTACAAAGAAAGTCATAATCTTTCTCTACTGTGTGGTGATGTCCATACATTATTCCAATCAAGGATCAATATTATGAATAAACTTGATGCAATGGATCATCCAAGGAGATCCATCTAGTATAAAAATTCTTAAGAAGCTTGCTCCCATCGGTTATTCTATTAGAAAAAATTTAAAATTCCAAAAACAGTTTGGGACTACAATAGAAGTATGAGTGGATCTCTCTAACTAAAACTTCAACATTTGTTACTAAAGGATACTTGCTCCCAATTTTAAAATCTAGATTGATTGGGTGCTCCATGCAATGAGTAGAAATCATGTAGGGTGAACAAGAAGTTGGTATTTTTATGCAAAAGACTATTCGTATGAGCTTGCATTACTAAAGCTCCATTTGCTCCTACACATACCAACATTTTGGCCATTGTCAAGTCATCCATGCCTCCATATTAATTAAATAATTCTTAACTTGTTCAAATAGTGTTTTTGTTGTCACACTCTCCTTCGATTTAGTAACACATAGTAGATAAGGTTGGCAAACATGATTCAGTATAGTATAAACATGCATACATACCCAAGACATATTATCTATTATTGTAACTTCATCTAGAGACAATGAAATTAAGTTTGACTATCTTATTTTTCCTTTATATCTTGTTTTTCAACCTCAGCAAGATAACTTGCACATTCCCATCCACCGTTTACTGACCAATGACTATAACAAAATTTAGGAACGCCCAAAAAGTATAATAAAGTAGTAATTTTTGGATAGTCTTTCATAGGACGTCCTCTAGTCAAAATATAAGAAAAAACACTTAACTAAATAATTAGTTGTGCTACTGTCATTGCCTTTTCCAAAAATAGCTTTAACAGAACCTCCACATTTAGCAAGTTTTTCGTATCTTTTCAAATGTGCATCATATTCAAGGCACACTTAACAAAATGACATTGCTCCTTTATTTTCCATCTTATCACTGATTTTTCAAATCCATCTATGATTCAATTTTTGTAAACTTTACTGATATGCTTTTCTATGGTGTCAAGTTGTAGCTACAACCTCTTGTCATTTTTATATTTCCAACTACAAATATTACTCTTGCATTCTATTAGAGGGTCACCTTTCTTTTGATTCTTCATTGATTCAATGAATGTATATTTTGATACCCAATCAATTTGAAAATTCCTTAACATATCCCACTCTCGACCCAATTTTTACTTGGATTTTATTTTATGTTTTCATGCATCATCATCATGTATGAAATTGTCACCCAGGTCAATTTTCTCATTCTCACTACCTTGGGCATCTACCAAAACATCTTCTTCATTTTCATATGATATATCACATTCGCCAACTTCTTTAATATTCAATGTAAGTTGTGAATCTTGTAGTTGTGATGATGTAGCTTCATATTTTTTACCACAAACATTGCCAAAGTACAAAATTAAGGTTTTGCATTTTGTTTGCCTCTCTTGGTCTTTGCCACATTCAAGAGACTTACCCTTCTTCCTGTTTGACATCTCCAACAAAATAAAGGCTGCAAAAAACTATCTACTTGTTCAAGAAGCAATAATAGTGTTGAGCGTTGTTTTGACACAAGCCAACTTGCTAGGATCTCGAGATTTGATTTCCTCTCTTGAAAGAATAACGAGGTTATTCCCAAGGTTCTCTGGGGTCAGGTCACAACCTACTTGGTTACTCAGTTGAAGATAAATGCGATTGTTCACGAGGAGGCCTTTGCTGGTTCATTCAAGACATCAAACTGAAAAACACTTTAGTTCTTTTTTGGTATTTTTTCGTTTTAACATATGGGTGTTGTAAATAGAATACAATTTTGGTATTTTTTAGATTTTCAAAATTTAAGAGATGAAGAGAGTAGGGAGTAGAGTAATGAGAAATAAGCAAATGACTAAAAATGAAGTCCTACAGACATAAACCGTTGTAAACCCTTCCTTGCGAATTGAATGATGGGAGAGATTTGGAGTAAACCCACGAAGCATAAATCAGACCAAGTCACAATTCACTACCCCATGGATGCAAGTGTTTGGAGAGAAGACGTATTCACTCATGCAAGATATTCAAAATTGATCAAATTGCGAAGCCACCAAGATGTGCGCACCCACGAGACAATTTATCGTTAAGCCCAAAGATGATCTCTTCCATGCATTCGTCACAGCAAGGTAAGGTAATCAACAACAAACTCCAACTAAAAGAAATGCAAATTTGAAGCACAATAAACAAGAGGCTCTCTGAAAATAATGAACAATGCAAGCATGCATTCCCGATATCAGTGTCATTGATCTCACTATGCTTGTTGCTAATCTTTGAAGGGGGAGTGTTCCCCTTGTATTGGTACTTCATGGGCGAAGTAATCTTTTTCTCAGGCATTCCTATAATAAAATATGCAAGTATCAGTATCTCATTTAAGAAACAAAATGAAAGAAAGATGACTAAACTAAGAAAAACATAGCAAAACTCTCTACGTCACCGAGAATGCAATTTTTTTACACTTTCAGGGTTTTGGACAGCGAACAATGTCTCGAAGGCCGAAAAGGCTGAAAGTGTGAAAATCCATCATTCGTATTGAGTTTCTTTCAGACCTTTCAATATCCGAAAGTCTAAAGGTTTTGTGGATGCCAAAAATCCTGAAGCTTGAAGACCAGGATTCGGAGACTTGGATTTGCCAAGATTTCAGGCCTCTCGGGGGTTTGAAATGCTGAAAAGTTTGAGTCTCTAAAATAGCGATGAGGGATAGGAATTTTGGGGATTCAGTCCTGTCAAGGTTTCAAATGTTTTGGAGGTCTGAAACATCAAAAGGGCTGAATCTCCGACAACAAGATAGATGACCATGACCTGGTTTTCAGCCTTTCAGAGGCCGAAAACCTGTGACAAAGGTCGCGACCAGACAAAACCCTAACACAAAAAACCTAGAGGGAAAAACCCGACTCAACACGGACAGACCCCTTCTAAAATGAAAGCACCCATAGGCCCCCTTAGAGACCAGAGGAGAAGGAAATCTAAAATACCCTAGGCTAAGGGAAAATAAAACCCTAAAACTTTAAAAGAAAACCAGGAGGAGAAAGAGAATGAGAGGCATGTGAATGAGACCTACCCCAGAGCAGCTAGGAGTGGGGAGGATGGCACAACGAAGCTAGAGGCACGCACGTGCGGTCAAGCTTAGGGCTGAAGGCAAAAAGATGCTGAAGTTGCGAGCTCTCGAGAAAATCAAAATCAAGGATGCAAAGTGTTTTCAAATTGGGGCCTTCGCAACTTATAACCTATGGGTCTTGTCATCAGCGCTTTCGATGGTCTCAATGTCAGAAACACTGAAAGTTTGGGGGTAGACACCTTCAGACTTCCAATTTTTTTGGATGCCAAAAACATCGAAAGGACCGACTTTTGGCCTTTCAGCCATTTCAGTATTTTAGAGTACCAAGGTCCCCAAAATGCCAAAACGGCTGAAAGGCCAAAAGAAGTGTATTTCCTTAAGATCATGCTGATGCCTGTTCTTCTGAAGCTTACTAAGTGAGGACTCAAAGGGGAAAACCCAAGGCCCAAGGCTCCTAAAACAAGAATGACCGGATAGATAGATCACCCCGAAGGGAAAGCACAGGTTGCACCGGATGAGGGACCTTCTACTTCTGGAAAATCTCCTCCTATCACTGGAAAGGGGAAGAATACATACAAGAGAAAGAAAACTTCTACACCTCCGCAATTAGAAATCATACTGGAGGACCCGCAAGAGGAGGAGGAAGATGTCCCTCTAGTTAAAAGAATGAGGTATCAAAAAAGAAGAGAAAAGGAGACTAGCAGAAAGCACTAGGAGGATCCTAAAGAGCAAGATAACCCCTTAGATGCTCTAGGATCATATGAGTTCCAGATGTCATACTTTGAGGGTCTAGAAGGGTTTTCGGACCAGGGCCAGGATACACCAGGTTATACAACTGGATATGAAGCAGGTGGTCCTTCTCTTTTTCAACCACAGGTGATCTTAACTCCACCTCCTATTCAATTAACTAATCCAAAGCCAAATACACCCAAGGTGGGAGATAATTCTAAGGCGGATCAAGGGTCTGAGAATCAAGAGTCTCCAATAACTCAAGGGGTGACTACCAATGAGCCTACCCCAGGGACCAACACTATTATAATGCCCCTTCACATTCCTTCTCTGCCAACTACTCTCCCACCTCTTATTCTCACTCCACCCCCATTTCTCATAACTTCACCAACTACTCTTCCATTTCCAATCCTGAATCTCTCAACACCTACTCCACCATCGCTAACCCCTTGACTAGCCACATCCCAACATCGGGAGGATCAGTAACCAGAGAGGTTGCATCAGCCTTCAAAATCACAGTGGGGGCTATGACTGGCCTCAATACCAGAGCCTCGGTTAGTTCCTCAGGAGAGGAAGACAAAATTCAGGAAATGCAAGAGGGAGACAAGGCAGAAGAAGAAAGGGGGGAAGAAGGAGAATGCCAAGGAAAAGGGAGAGAAGGGGAACAGAGGCAAGAACAAGGAGAGGAGAAAGACAAAGAAGTGACTCCAGGATCTCAAAGTTTAGATTCAATTCTTCAAATTACCCCATATGAGCCGGTCACTGCATCTAGTAGACCCACCTGGTTTACCAAAGAAATTAAGTCCAGGAGAAGAACCTATTCAAATGAAGATGAAGGGGAGAACATGGACATAGCATCCTTAGGACAAGCCTTTCATCAAACAAAAATCATATTACCAGCCCAGACAATGTCCTATGTCACTAAGGATACTAGGGGACGCTGGAAGGCACGGGTTGCAGTCCCATCTGCCAACACTTCTCAAGCCCCAACCACCGCAGAAGACTATACATTGGAGGAGGTAGATTTGGGGGAACCTACCAAGGAGGGGAGCAAGACACTAGAAGCCTTAGGGCTCAAACATGCTCTAGGTTTTATGAGTAAAGACTAAGAGACCATAATGGCCTTGACTGAACAAAATGAAGCCTTGAAGAGGTTCATCCACAAAATGGTTGATCCCATTGACCCTAACTTCCCGGAGGCCTCACTACAGGCAGTGTTGGATAAAAGAAATGCCCCAAACTTACCAACAGGTCTAACTCCCTCCTTCATCAAAGCAAGTGCAGATTGGAAGGAGGATTTTGAGCAATACGGGGAAGGTGCTATCAAGAAAATATTCAAACCCTACAGGGTTATTCTAATAGAGGCTACAAATTTGATAGATTTGATGACAAATGATGGTGGCCTGGAATCGGAGACCAGCAAATGGAGACCCGCTCTCCAAGATCTACAGATCATCAAAAAACAATGCTTCCAGATCTTGGTAAAAATATATGAAGGTGAGGAGCTAGACAAATTTGAGACATGGATCAAGCGCATAACCAAGATAGTTGGTATTTATGAGAAATCTCAAGCTTCCATATTGGATAAGTAGAAGGAGGTCTTGGAATGGGTCGAGGAAATAGATATATTTTTCACAGGGATCGACATTGACTTATACCGGGATGAAGATAAGCATGTTTTACGGCCATCCAAAGAAGTGGTCCAACAATTCAAGGACATTATGGCAGGTACAGGGACCAAGGAAGCCCTGCAATAGTTGTTCTATTCAAAGGAAGAAATGATGAAGGTGACAAGTCACGTAGAGGAAATCTAATTATTCACTTCCAAGCTAACTGCCTTTAAAGAAAAGCAAGAACGAAAGGTTAACAGGGCAAAGAGGAAAGAAATAAACTACGAGGAAGTCCAGGAGATCATACAAAGGCTTAGGGCTGCACACCCACAGGTGTTCTCAAATTGACCATTTAGACCACGACAAAGTTTTGGAAAAGAATTCCCCCACACTCAAAGATTTCCCTAAAGCAATTTTTGGCCTTTCAGCCTCCGCAAACGATCCAACCCTTCGGCCTTTCGGCCTTCCAAGATTTTCGGCCTTCGGCCCTACATAATTTTTGGCCTTTCGGCCTTCTGAGTTTTCGGCCTTTTCGACCTTCTGGGTATTTTGGCCTTTTCGGCCTCTGACAAAGCTGAACTTCAGACCAAGGTTTCGATGATAAACACTTAGAAGATTTGACACTATAAAAGTTTCAGAGTTGAGGTCGAGGTCTGAATAACTGGGTGTTTCCAGCGAGATCACATTTTTCCACACCAGTTGAACTCCAGATCTAATTGATGGTCATCTTGAGTTCATTTTGAAAGAACTAAGGGTTCCCTATCAGTCTCCACTATCAAAAGAGCTTCCAGATGAAGATTCCAAGAAAGACTTCTAGAAATAAGAAGAAGACTCTAAGTTTTCTGAAGAAACCCCTTATTCTTTTCTCTTTCTTCTTGGCGAGTTTGACCCTCCTTGCATGGGCAAACTGATTGTAAATGGGTTCATGGATCCCTGCAAGTTATCCAGTGTCAGTTAAAATAGTTTCCCTTCCAGTAAAGTTTTAGTTTAATTTATTTTTTCTCTCTGATGCCCTAAATTCAGAATTCAGAGTTGTGGATCAAATTCTATATATTGTAATCACAAAATCAATGTAAGGGTCGGATTCTTAATACAATAAAGATATACATTTGGTGCTTCATTCATGGTGTATGAATTGTTGCTACCTATGCGAAATTATTGAATGTATGCTTGCATTGTTCATTATTTTTCAGAGAGCCTCTTGTTTATTGTGCTTCAAATTCTCATTTCTTTAGTTGGAGTTTGTTGTTGATTACCTTACCTTGCTGTGACGAATGCGTGGAAGAGATCATCTTTGGGCTTAACGATAAATATGTCTCGTGGGTGCACACATCTTGGTGGCTTCACGATTTGATCAATTTTGAATATCTTGCACAAGTGAATACGTCTTCTCTCCAAACGCTTGCATCTGTAGGGTAATGAATTGTGACTTGGTCTGATTTATGTTTCATGGGTTTACTCCAAATCTCTCCCATCATTCAATTTGCAAGGAAGGGTTTACAGCGGTTTATGTTCATAGGACTTCATTTCAGTCATTTGCTTATTTCTCGTTACTCTACTCCCTACTCTCTTCATCTCTTAAATTTTGAAAATCTAAAAAATACCAAAATTGCATTCTATTTACAACACCCATATGTTAAAATGGAAAATACCAAAAAAGAACTAAAGTGTTTTGCAGTTTGATGTCTTGAACAAACCAGCAAAGGCCTCCTCATGAACAATCACATTTATCTTCAACTAAGTAACCAAGCAGGTTGTGACCCGACCCTGGAGAACCTTGGGAATAACCTCATTATTCTTTCAAGAGAGGAAATTGAATCTCGAGATCCTAGCAAGTTGGCTTGTGTCAAAACAACGCTCAACAAATAGACTATAAGGTTCATTGTCCCTAGGGCCTAGGATCTATATATCTAAGGTAAAAAGGTCTCCCCACTCAATAAGAATGAACTAAAAATTGAAAACAAATTGAGATGAATAATATTATAACACTTAAAAAAATGATCATGTATGTTTATATCCTCAGTGAGTAGCACTAGCAGTCAATAATGCAGCAATGGTTGTTCCTAGTTTGTAACTTGGCTATTGATCTAAAGTGAGAGCTCAGAACCAACCAAATTGTATAAAAATAAATATGATCTTAATTGCATTTATACCAATCCATATTTGACAAGTTCAACAAGAATTTTAATGGTATAAAAATATTTGGCAAATCCTGCTTAATTCTAACACATCTTATGTAAATGTAGGGAAAATCAAACCTTGACAAAACATATAAGTTGTAATTTTCTAGGTGGTTATGGATTGTCCACTGGATGGACTTATAATAGAATTGGTAAAATCAATCCTCCCACAACATATAATGATTAATAGTATTAGAGAACATGGCAGTGAATTAAGATACTTTCAAAAAAAATTGAAAAGGGTCTCATGCAAATAGAATTATTTGATGGCTATTGGCCAATATGGCCATGAATTAAGACACGCTTCCAAAATTGTAGCCAAAAATATTAAATAGACCGTTGTGAAAACATAGTTTGTATTGGTGAAATATTTAAATCAATACAATTAATTAATTAAAATGATGACAAATTGAATTGCATTTGACCAAAATTTGATAAATTCAGGTCAATC
Organism: Thuja plicata; assembly: GCA_018584345.1. Classification (NCBI taxonomy): domain Eukaryota; kingdom Viridiplantae; phylum Streptophyta; class Pinopsida; order Cupressales; family Cupressaceae; genus Thuja; species Thuja plicata. The sequence goes on from MU224113.1 coordinate 331,652, forward strand.
TAACCACCACATTCGGACTCACTTATTCACTAATTTTGAAATCGCCTATACAAACTATTCGCCAATTGGTGAATAGTCGCCACTAAAGTTTTCTCTGCACCAAAACATAATTGTGGTGAAGGTAGTCCAATCGAAGAGATAGAGAGGACCTAAAAAATATCTTAAAACATCTTTCATTGCTTTGAAAATATTTCACACCCTATCACACATCTTCCAAGGTTGGCAACAAAATAAAGTGTAGATACAAGCAACACACTACTAATCATCACAAGACACTTCTTCCAGATGAATACTCTTGATGTGGATCCCCAAACGCCAAGGTAGGAGCCAAAAACAATCTAACACAATCTTCAAGCCAGGTGAAGACACCCAATAAATCATCGCAAGATGGAGAACAACTTCTATCAATAGGACTAGAGTAGTTATATTGAAACACATATTCCAGACACAATGCATCAACAACAAAATCACCTAGCATTACATCTAGAGCACACCAATACTTTCCTTGAGCATCCAACGTCTTCTCAAATCCTTTTTTCTTCTCACTTTTAGAATCAAATTGACGCACCATATCTAATAGAATCACTTCATTCCATCGAGTGAATCATACACAGATCATTACTATCACTACTTGCAAACAACACCAACTTCTAAAAAATGAACTGTGACATAAAACAAACATTTTAAACATGTCCTTCAAACCACAACACCTGAAACAAATGCAAAGAAATGTGGAACATTTCCTTGACCAATTCTAACAACCAACCAACCTATCAACCAACTACAAACCCCAATCATATTAGTTGCAACACCAAGGATGTGAAAATATGGAAGTGCAATATATGCAGATCATACACAATGTGCTCAAAACTGCAAGACCCGATTCTTCAACATGAAGGAATTCAAATTATTTGCAACATATTGCCTACAACATACTAACTTCATATATTCTCTCTAGAGACCAAGATGTTCTAGAAACATCACCCTTGTTCTAATTTCATCACTGTTCTCAAATCATCTAACCTCCATTTCTACATCTATCACCCAGAGAGAGGAAAGTAATGCTCTTTCCCTCTATATCAAAAATTGAAATGTTCTCTCCTTCCATATCATGCAATGTTAAATACTTCCATATAAACAACTCTAATGTTATCCCTTTCCATATCAACCAATATTTTCATACAATGTTCTCTCCTTTCATATCATTAACCTTTTTAATGAAACTCTTCAATACAACAATATTGTCCAAAATCATACAATAACAACATTGTTCAACAATAGATAAAATTAGCAACACTATCTGACTATTACCTTCTCGCAATCATATTCTTCATCAATGAACACAACACATCAAATGCTAGTTGGCATAAATGACAAACCATAATGCCAACACAAAATATGGCATGTGCTCATTATTTGCTTGAACTAATCAAAAGATTGTTGTGCAATAATGGATACAATAGATCATCAACTACAACCAACTAACCAACCTCACAAAAAGATATCTTAGCAACTTATATGGAGCTATAGTGCAACCAAACACTCTAATATATGTGAAGGTTTTGAAATGAATGTATTAAATCTCAAATTTTTGGATCTCATATTTTGCATCAAATAACAATTTTTTGAAAAATCACCTTCTAATGATCTAATTATTGCAAATACAAACCCATTACCAACAAAATTGTGGAATTCCCTACTCTTCTCAAAAGTTAGTCTAGGATAATGATTCTATACTCTCATTCTTAGATCATTCAATGACCTTTTTCGGTGTAGCCTAAGAAATGTGGTTTCTGATTTAATTAGACATGTCATATTCATTTTTTTTTACATTGTAGGTGTCACATTTTTTCAATCAAATAAAATAAATATTTTTTGTTAAAAATAATTTTTAAATTTAAAGATATAATTTCATCATAAGGATTGAAAAGAATCTTTAATTGCAATACATCTACAAAATACCATTCTTTTATTTGAAATATTGTTCTTTTAAAAAAAAATGAGATGTTCAAAAGATATTTCTACTTTTAATTTTCAATGAGGTCCTATGATTCTAGAAGTTATTTCTACTTTTAATTTTAAATGAATCGTATTAGAGCCTTTTTGTGGCAAAAAATTTTGGTATAGCTACTATAGCTTTTCAATTATAAACAAGTACAATAGCCCACTTGCTATTATATTATAGTACATAGTAATGCAACTTAAATTGGCAATCTAAGATGTAGTAAATTAAAATGTATAAATTAATATTTATTAATTGTAATTAAAATCATGTTTTAAAAAAAATATTTGTTAATAAAATATAATATCTCATAAAAATATACTAAATTATAAATTATAAATAATAATTTAATTCTTTAAAATAAATTAAATGATATATGAAAAAATAAAATACTCCATTCTTATTACAAATACAAAACTGAAGAAATAGCATCTATATACCCTCAATTACAAAATAATGTTTAAAAAAAACATACAAAGATCAATTAAAATTAAAATAAATCACAATGTTAATCATTGAATTTCAAATTGATTAAAAAAAATGCTCCACTTTTATTACAAATACAAAACTGAAGAGATGACATCTGTCTTTTCAACTACAAATAATGTTCATTAAAGAGATCACCTATCAGTTAAAATATATTAAAATCCTAATCATTGAACTCCAAACTGATCCAAAAATAAATAAATAATAAATAATAATAATAATAATAATAATCTACTTTTAGTACAAACACAAAGCTGTTATGATATCATGTCTATCTTCTCAATTATAAATAATGTTTAAAGAAGCATACAAAGAAAGACAGCCTGTAAAATACATCAAAATGCTAATCATTGAACTCCAAATCAATCCAAAAATAAAATAAAAGATTACTCTACATTCAAAACAAACACAAAGCTGAATAGATAGTATCTCTATCTTCTTAATTACACCAAAAAAAAAAAAAAAAACTGTTTAAAGAAGTATACAAAGATCACTAACAGTTAAAATAAATCAAAATCTTAATCATTGAACTCCTCCAATCAAAAACAAAAGAGTACTCTATTATAATATGTTATGGGATGATGTTTCTTGATGTTGATCTTGTTTTTTTTTAAAAGTTAATTTTTTTTTTTTCATGAACTTGCTTTCATTCTGATGATAAATGATAAATAAAAATAGAGTGCTAAAAGATTTTTACAATTCATACATATAATGTAAATACCTCTGAATCTTCTGATATGATATGAATGCTAAAAGATTTCCGCAATTCAGTAAATACTTCTGAATCTGATTGTGTGTGAGTTTTGTAATCCTTCATCCGAATGCAAGAGAAATCAAAACATTAACAACAATCTTAAACAACACATTGTTTGTTTATAAGATGTTAAAAAATCTTAAACAACACATTGTTTATAAGTTGTTTAAAAATCTTAAACAACATATTGTTTATAAGTTGTAAAAAAAATTACTAGTCAAATCAACTGTGCATAATCCTCACTCTGCCAACAAAAAAAAAGCTAGTAGACTAAAAATTCACATCAGATGACAAATACAACGTTTCAAACTGTCAAAGTAGTCAAATCAACTGTGCTTAATACTCACTCTGCCACAAAAACAATGAGACTTAAAATTCACATCAGATCACAAAAACAATGTTACAACCTTTCAAAATACTTGAAACAACAATAACAATAATCTCCCCATAACATTAGCCCACAGATCAGACGCCACAACAACGCCATTAAAAACCTCAAACAACTAGATGTCAGCAAGAAGCAAACGACAGAGAACAAGTACAATAAGAGAACACCAAGAGCATATTTCAAAGACAACGGCAGCAGGCAAAGCAAGAGCGCCACCCATTTGCTGCTGCAAAACATCACAACGGTTCAACTGAACTCTCCTGCCGCCTCCAACGGGCGCCCAAGCCAGTCCTCCCACGCACGGAACCCCGGCCAAAACTTCATCTTTATAACCGTTACCCACATTATCCCCCTTCCCAAGCTTACGGTTCATCTCATCCAACGTACCCTTCATTGCAACGGCTACTTCCGTGGTCTTCTTAAGCCGCTCCTCAATAACTTGAAGCCTCTCGCAGATACTCGCATTCTGCAAAACCAGAACACCCAACTGACTCCACAAATCCCTCACAAACCCATTCTCTTCTCTTTCTCTTTGTTCAACTGGATTCAGTCGCCTTCTCTGCGAAGGACGGCCGGTTTCTTCTTCTTCACGCGAACGGACCCGAGTGTCATGAGACCCGCACGCTTTCTTCAGACATTCATCGCATTCCTCCATTTATGCATTACATACACTTTGCAATGTAGTACTATATGTAGGGCAGGCATAAAAATAACCGAAGTGAATAAAACCCAGTTGCGGTTTACCCAACCATAGCCGTAGGTACTTGGTGAGGTTGCGTGTTGGGAAGGGAAAGAGTGAGTAACGTGCACAGCAGTCCCATCTCGCGCGCACGCATCATGGCCTCCGATTCTTCAAATCTTTGGGAAATCACATCGCAGGAGCAGGTTGCAGGGCACTTCTTGTACTCTTACTCAATTCTAAGAATTTTTTATTTACGGACAAGACTTCATGGGAATGCTAACCAGGCTATCTGGAGATGTTCACTTACAGCCCTGGTCCCCATTTCAATGCACCCAAGATATTGGGCAAATCGTCCAATATTATAAATTATTAGGCCCTGCCAAGGGCAGTGAATTCAATGGATAAATTATTGGTCACGGCCAGGGCAGGTTGAATGAATCCATAGTAAAAGTTCAGTTAATGGACTAGGTGATGACGTGATTTTCCTTCTCTTTAAAGTTTATGAATTTATTTTTTATCTTTCAATTGGTTTAATAGGAAACAATTAAGCAGTAACTGAGTATTTAATATGAAACAAAATATTGTTAGAGTTATTGTAATGCAATATGTGTCATTGAGTTTGACTGAGCAATTACAAAGTTGACTCAATAATTACAAAGTTGAATCTTGATAGCAATATCACAATCTGACTTGCTATGGAACATACCTCCAACTTATCAATTGATGAGCTAAAGGGCCTTTATAATGAGTGGTTCATAAGGCACAACACTTGGTGACTTTTATGGAAAATATCTCCCACTTATCAATTGATGAGCTAAAGGGCCTCGTAATGAATGGTTCATAAGGCACAACACTTGGTGAAGGTTTTGCAAATGGGGTAACATGGTAAGTAGGTTTAACCTTGGAGGTAACTCCATGGTTAAGCCCTCTTGAGTTGGAGTAGTACCGGGATGGCTGACCTCTGTGAAAGGCCCAATGCTTCACCTCTGTGAGCATCACCTAGATACAATGATTGCTAAGTGTTTCATTCATTTTTATGAGAGATGAACTCTTGTGAACTACTTTTCATGAAAAATGTGTTAATGAGTTTGACTCAAAAAACTGCACATTTGAATCTTGATAGCAATATCACACTATTGCAATGAGTTTAGTTTGATTGGTTATTAACAAATTATTTCAATCATTTTTTAATACACTAACCACGATGTTGGGATTGCACCTTTAGTATTAATAAAAAAAAAATTGCATCTAAATAATTGAGAAGCACTCAATCAAAGTCAAGTCGAGACACTTGTATACCCACCCATGAACATACTACAGTCACAACATCACCTCTTTGCAAGAAACTGCAAAAGACCACCCTGCTTCTCTAGGGACAAAATGAAGAAGAATTACACAGTTTTGTCATAAAATATATTGTCATACTGACTTAACATCCTTCTAATATACTACCATATTTACAAACTTAATCCTATAGACCGAGACATATTATAATATACTTCAAACCCCCCATAAGTACAATACCAAAAATGGAAGAGAAAGACATACACCTTATATCATAACAAAAAATAAACAACCTTCCTCCCTTGACAAACTGACACATTGGGTGTCACTTTAAGGTTCATCATTTCACAACAGTTAGTCGAGCCTTATACGCACAATTTGGGCCACAATTGGTGTGTTCCTCCAAATTCGTAGCAGCTTCTAAGTCATTCTCCACATAGCCAGATCTGCCACCTTCTTTGACTGTGTCCACAAAAAACTCAAGTTCCTCCTCTTCAACACCCATTAATCTCTCTTCTTTAAGATACTTTTGAAACCACTCATCACCCCCCTTCAAGCACTAGACCTAACATCATTTTCAATAATAAAACTCTTTACCAACTACAAGTCTTCTCGTAAGGAGAGTGGAGGGGTTTGAGGAATGAATTAATAGATATTTTGTAATATCCCGCCTATGAATATATGTATTAAAGACTTGTCAAAGACATGAAGCATGAATTCCTTAATAAGACTACCAATATCACAGTTCAAAGCATCACAGAGTGACAAATTGTCAATAACATCTATGGAATCTACATAACATGTTGATGAGATATCATCATAATTAAAGATATAATTGAATGTAGAGAAGAGGGTGAAACACGTACATCAAAATCATATAAACCAAGATTGTAGAACTATTTTGAGATGTAGGAAGAATATTGGCATAAATGTAATGACATTAAGAGTCGTTAATGAATCTATAACCCTTGATGATAAAAAACTATCACCCTTAGATATATATAAGAAGTTCCTCTTGTATCATCCTAAAAATTTAGCATCTATAATTAGATGCTTATTTTAGCCCCATTTTAGTATGTATGGGCTCCTACATCGATTTGACGCTCTCCTAACGTGCATTGGACCTTTAAATAAATATTATAAGTCTTGTGTTGATTTAATTTCTTTAAAACTAAAGGTTAACCCTTATTTCTAAGTGTGCTCCTCTATTTTTTCCCTCCAAACAAATAATTCATTTCATCGCATAGGTCCTATATCACTATTTGTGTCCTTTACATTCTCTCCTAGCCTCGAAATCGGTTGTCGGTTGAAATCCCACATCCTCTCATTGCCTGAGATCCGTGGTTCTAATTTGGACCCTAATTGGGTGGAAGGGGGAATTGATAACGCCATGTTCCCTGACATTTTGGCTAAAATTTGAACTAGGGACCTATATCAGTGTTTAGGCAAGGGGTATTGATTTACAGTTAGCTTGCTTGAGTTTTAACCCCCAGAATATTGTGAGAGGTATATAACCACCCTATCTCTCATCATTTTGGTAACCACAATCAAGATCCATTCATTATAATCAATCGAGCGATCGAGCGATCCAATAATTGGATTTCAAGAGCATTCTCAAGGTCTTCAAACATCCAAGTCTTCGAGTCTTCAAAGCATTCTTCTTCTTCATCATCAAGCATTGTGGCAAACCACAACATCCATCATCCAAGGCTTACCTCTCATGATTTCCTTTTGGGTTTTTGTGGATTTCAAGCTATTGCATTAACACTTGTGATCACGTTCAAAGAAGTATTGCATCATCAAGACACGAGGTAATTTACAATTCAAATCTAGCTTACGTTTCACCTTTCCTTATGCAATTTCATTACATTTTCAAGTTTGATTCCTAAATAGGGGTTTGACTGAGGAAAACCCATTTATCCAACTTTCTTCCCAATTTTTCTATGTGCAAGAAATAGGCTACGCAACTAACAGAGAAAATCTAAGAAGATTAGGACCAGATGGAGCTTCCTTGCAAGTTTCAGACATAAACTCAGGAAACATGGCGTTATTAACACCCTATTCCTGGGTTAGAGCATTATTAACACCTTATACCCTTAAAATAGGCTGAAATTAATTCTAAGTAGGTTATCGAATGGGTTATCAAGCTAAGTACGTTTAAACTTGGAGGTAACTCCATGGTTAAGCGCTATTGAGTTGGAGTAGAACTAGGATGGTTGACCTCCCAGGAAGGCCCAATTCTTCACCTCTGTGAGCATCACCTAGATGCAATGAGTGCTAAGTGTTTCATTCATTTTTATGAGATATGGACTCTTGTGAACTACCATTCATGAAAAATGTGTTAATGAGTTTGATTCAAAAACTACACATTTGAATCTTGATAGCAATATCAAACTATTACAATGAGTTTAGTTTGATTGGTTATTAAAAAAAATATTTCAATCATTTTTTTATACACTAACCACAATGTTGGGATTGCACCTTTAAAAATTTGCATCTAAATAACTGAGAAGCACTCAATCAAAGTTAAGTTGAGATACTTGTATACCCACCCATGAACATACTATAGTCACAACATCACCTCTTAGTAAGCAACTTCAAAAGACCACGACGATTCTCTAGGGACAAAATGGAGAAGAATTGCACACTTTTGTTATATAATATACTGCCATACTAACTTAACGTCCTTCTAATAAACTACCATATACTTACAAACTTAATCCTATAGACTGAGACATATTATAACATACTTCAAATCCCCCATAAATACAATGCCAAAAATGGAAGAGAAAGACATACACCTTATATCATATCAAAAAATAAACAACCTTCCTCCCTTGACAAACTGCCACACTCTGTGTCACTTTTAGGTTCATCATTTCTTCACAGCAGACATTCAAGCCTTAAACACATAATTTAGGGCAAAATTGGTGTGTTCTTCCATATTTGTAGCAGCTTCCAAGTCATTCTTCATGGAGCCATATATGCCACCTTCTTTGGCAATGTTCACAAAAAACTCAGGTTCCTCTTCTTCAACACCCATTAATCCCTCTTCTTTAAGATACTTGAGCAACCACTCATCACCCCCTTCAAGCACTAGACCTAACATCATTTTTTAAAAATAACACACTCCTTATCAACTACAAGCCTTCTCCTAAGGAGAGTGGAGGGGTTTCACGAATTAATTAATTCAGATTTTGTGATATCTTGCCTACGAATAACATGTATTAAATACTTATCAAAGACATGAAGCATGAATTCCTCAATAAGACTACCAATATCATAGTTCAAGCATCACAAAGTGACAAATTGCTAATAACATTTATGGAATCTGCATAGGATGTTGATGAGATATCATCATAATTAAAGATATAATTGAATGTAGAGAAGCGGGTGAAGCATGTAAATCAATAGTGTATAAGCCTAAGATTGTATAACTATTTTGAGATGTAGGAAGAATATCGTCACGAATGAAATGACATTAAAAGTAGTTAATGAATCGATAAGGTCCTTAATAATAAAAACTATCACACTTAGATATATATAAGAAGTTCCTCTTGTACCATCCTAAAAACTTAACATCTATAATTAGATGCTCATTTTATCTCCATTTTAGTATGTATGGGTTCCCACATTGATTTTACGCTCTCCTAATGCGCATTAGACCTTTAAATAAACATTCTAAGTCTTTTGTTGATTTAATTTCTTAAAAACTCAAGGTTAGCCCTTATTTCTAAGCGTGTCCCTCTATTTTTCCTCCAATCAAATAATTTATTTCATCACCTAGGCCCTATATCATTATTTGTATCCTTTACATCCTCTTATGACCTCAAAATTGGATTTTGGTTGAAATATTGCATCCTCTTATTGCCCGAGATCCATGGTTCTGATTTGGGCCCTAATTAGGTGGAAGAGGGCATTAATAATGCCCTATTCCCTAACATTTTGGCTCAAATTTGAATCAGGGACCTATCTCAGTATTTAGGTGAGTTATTTTGATTTATAGTTAACCTGCTTGAGTTTTAACCCTCAAAATGTTGTGAGAGGTATATAAGAACCCTATCTATCCTCATTTTGGTAACCACAATCAAGATCCATTCGTTATTATCAATCGATCAATCAAGAAATTAGATTTCAAGAGCATTCTCAAGGTCTTCAATCATCCAAGTCTTTAAGTCCTCAAAACATTCTTCTTCTTATTCATCAAGCATTGTGGAAAACCACAACATCCATCATCCAAGGCTTACCTCTCATGATTTCCTTTTGAGTTTTTGTGGAGTTCAAGGTATTGCATTAACACTTGTGATCATATCCAAAGAATTATTGTGTCATCTGAGGATTTGTTAGCATAATTGATGCAGTGATGCTAAGTATTGCATTGATGAAGATTGGTACAGATATGATGACAGGTAAATTAGTTATTTGGTTGTCATTGATGTCAACTGATTAACATAGTGTTTTCAGTATGCTACCAGATATTGTGTGAGTGAATTATGAGTTTCGTTATGATTTTGAAGTTAGTATTCTAATGGAAGAATATGTTATGTGTTATTATGCTAACTTTGTAATCATGACTTTTGATATGAAGTATTGAGTTAGTTATGTTTGAATGTAATCAATCTGGGTAACTGCTAAAACAGTTAGTGACAAACAACAACTGATTTGAATGTTATCTCAAATCGGTAAACTATTTGATGGAGCTGTCATAGGATATGATTGAGATAAATGTCCAGATACTATGTTTGCAGTCATGAATCATATTGTTGAAAGGTAAAACTAATTTATTGAACCAGAAGCGGTGTTAACAGAATGAACAGGTAAACAAGACATGGTTCTTGAACAGGTAATGAAGATTTGTGAATCGGAGAATAAATTCGAAGTGGAAATAGGTTCGGTGGTGTTTTTCATGTAGTAAGGCAGTTCCATGATTTTTGGAACATATTTGACATCACATTGCCCGAGGTATAGGTTTGAGGTGGATTCTTCAAGAAGTTTCTTTTGGTCAAATGAGGTTTTGAAGATGGTTCAATTTGGACAAGGTGAAATCCATATGTAAGCCGATGTGGTCAGATAAAAATGGTTTATGAGTTGTTAGATATATTGTATATTACCTAATATGATCTGGATCGTTCATATATCAGATCTAGGCGGTGCCAGAGATGCAGGAGCATCCTGGGTGTAAGGGCAATCTTGCATCACCCAAAAATATGTGTTTTCTATTCAATAAGGGCTATTTTGTACAAAGCTGCTATTTTTGGAAACTTACTATTTTTTTAGTAAGTTGGTCGTTTGAACTCAGA
>MU224113.1:354759-380744 GCA_018584345.1 Thuja plicata
ACAAGGAACAGGACATATGAAGAATATCTGGTCAAGTGGAAAGGACGACCTGTTGAAGATTCATCATGGCTGACAAGGGAGGAGGTTAACTGTCTTGGTTTTCCTCTGCACACCTGAGTTGTGACAGTGTCACTTCTCAAATTACCCTGGTTGTCTAATGCAGGAGCATCCTGGGTGTAAGGGCAATCTTGCATAACCCAAAAATATGTGTTTTCTATTCAATAGGGGCTATTTTGTACAAAGCTACTATTTTTGGAAACTTACTATTTTTTTAGTAAGTTGGTCGTTTGAACTCAGAATGTTCTAATTTTCCAGGTGAAGGTTCATCTTAGTCATATAAGAATGTCAGTTGAATTTCATTTCCAGATCATCTGTATTGGCGAAGTTATTAAGGATTTATTGTTGAGATTTTAGGGTGCAAAATCTTTGAGCTCAATTTTCAGGACCTTAGAGGCTCTAGATCGAGGTCAAACCCCCAACCAACTAGCGCTTTGCAAGTTAGGCACTGTAGATCGCGATCTCCCCTTTCTGGAAAGTGGTTATAATAGCCAATCGGAGCTACGGCTCAAAAGTTATGGCTTCCAGAAGTTGAGTTACCTAATCTCATGTTTTGTAAATATTTAAAGCCGACCCTTTTGTAATAAAAGTGAAAAATAATTAAATGCTATGGGTAGTTGGCCTTAATGGCTAGATTTCTGGAACCTTCTCGGGTGGTGGAAATTGCCTATATAATGAAGGCCCGTAGTGTTGTCTAGGGCAGTGCTGGGTAGATCTTGGTAATAATTCGAGGCTTTGTCCTACAGAATATTGTAAGGGGAATGCCCATGTGGCTTTGCATATTGTAAATCTGAAAGTTTGTAATTCCACATTTGTGGAGATAATAAGAAGCCCATTTTCTGTTCTTGCAAATTGTTGTTGCTTCTCGGTTTCTGTTATGTGTTTGTGGCATTAATGGGAGCACCCTTCATCAGCCAACAAGAAGTTGAGTCCACTTTTTGGCCAAAAAGTGGAACTGTTTTCCCTGTTTTTCAAAATTTGTCCCGATTGACCAAAACATTTGAAGCACTTAAAGATTGAATCTTAAGAAAATTTAGAAGTATGAAATGTAGTACTAAAAATATAGTTTCCCAATATGTAATTTCTATTAATACCCAAATAATAAATATTGGATTTCACTAGGTGTTTCCAAAAGAAACTATTTAAAACTCACTTTTTTTGGACCTTCCATGGTTGTGTACGGCAACCATAATTTGACCTAAATGAAAGTATTTTTTTGAATCCTTTTGGAATATCACTTTTAAGGCACTCAAGATTGACGAGCATATTTTTTTGTAATTTTTTGTTGAATATATTATTTTCTACTATTTTTTATTGGGCGTAATTTTTATTTTGAAAACCACTCGTGTACGACATGCACAAGAGCTTACCTAAACTAATCATTTTTGAGTTTTTCTTTTTTTTCAAAGTGAAAAAATTGTCTGTAGTTTGATGTCATATAATTTTATTTTATTTTAAATATGAAAATAAATTAATGTTATAAAAAAAAGGAAACCTATTATTTCACGCTTATGGACCTGTTTTATTAGAAATTATTTAAAAATTAAAACAATTAGTCTAATTTAAAAATAAAATATGTATTTATAATATATGTAATCATATCTAAAATGGGTTTTAATTTGGTGGAAAAAATATTTAGAAAACATCTTCTTCCAAAAGTGGGTTTCACGCTCAAAAAGTTCTCTAGAAGTGGACTCAACTTCTTGCACTTATCCTAGCTGGGTTTATTTTAAGTCAATGGAAGAAAATCTATATATTGGAAAGTTGAAGAAGTTATTTTCTAATTGTGAATTGCAAAAGGATTCGGTGACAAAGCAAGTGCAAGAATCAAGTGTGATCAATCCAAGGAAGAGTATAGTATGTGGAGAAGAATTTCAGAGCTTAATTGGATCTGATCATGTAGAGGTAGTGCAATTTCACAGATCACTTTATCTGTTGCTTTCTAATAATTGTAATAGTGAAATCTCTTAACAGGGTAGATCCTAACAGATATTTGTTGTAAATCCTCTAACAAGGTGACATTCAAATTGAATGTTCTAAATTCTTCTAACAAGGTTTCTCCTAACAGGGCAAAGATCCTAACAGATCTAAAGGCATATTCCTTAACCGGGTGACACCTAACATTGATTTTATAACCTTTAACAAGGTAAGCTCCTAACAGGGTGTATTCTAGAAGAGTACAGATTTAGTGGGTACCAACTCCCATCGTGGTTTTTCCCATTTGGGCTTCCATGAGAAAAAATATGGTATTTACATTATGTGATTGATTACTTGTGGATGTATGCTTTGAAAGTTTTATTTATATTACTTGTTGTTGAATGTTCTGGTACATAAAGTTTAAAGAGGTTGAAATTAGTGAATGTGTTGATTATTGATTCACCTCTCACCTCTCAGTAATCAGACCTATATTAAAAATTGGTAATAGAGCTAGATTTCCTTACTAAGAAAGCTTAACAACTTGAAGGAAAAGATCTGAATATGTATAAGAAGGAAGAACCTAAGTTCACTAAGGATAGTTTTTGTACATAGGTAAGCAGGATGAAGCTACATCTGTCAGGCATTGGAGATCAAGCATTCAATCATCTCACAAGTAAGTATGCTCAACCTACTAGCACCCTAACTGCTAAAAAAATAAAGAGAAAGATGGAGCATAACTTTGTAATGATAGAAATAGAAAGTTCTCTATCTGATGTTGAGTTTGTAGATATCAAGGAAATGGATAATGCTAAAGATATGTGGGAAAAGTTGATAACAATTCATGGTGGTGATGTTCATGTTCATAAAGCAAAGACCTGGACAGTCTCAGAGGAAAGTATGATGAAATGAAAATGTATGAAGGTGAAAACATTGCTCAATACAACTGTAGGATAAAGGAGGTTGTTTCTACTATCAAAGGAGTTGGTGGTCAACTTGAAGAAGATGAAGTGGTAAGTAAAATCTTGAGAACCCTACTACCACAATATGCTATTAGAGTCTCTATTATAATACAAGAGCTGAGATCTATTAATCCTAAAAATGTGAATCTAGATTCCTTGTTTGGAAAGCTTACTGCTTTTGAGTTAAGTAACTTTGATAACAGTATGCCTAGAATAGAATTTGCATTCAAAGTTTCCCTAACCATTGGTTCATCAAAGAAAGGAAAAGAAGTCTCTAACAGTTCTAAAGGAAATCATGATTATGATTCTGTCTTGTCTGAGCAAAGAGATCAAGAAGAGTTGGAGGCACTGCTATCAAGGAGATTACCTAGAGGAAAAGGAAAGTACAAAGGTAAACTTCCCTTAAAACATTTTTCATGTAACAAAATTGGTCATATTGTATCTAGATGACCTAAGAATTATAGGAAGGATAAGTTCAAGAGGTTTAGCAACTTCAAAGAAAAGAGCAATAAGGCATGTTACCTAACAGAAGAGGGAGTGACTCATGAAGAATCAAATGGAAGATATTATAAGGAAGAGATGGTCTTTGTTGTGCAGTCAAAGAAGAACCCTCATATGGTGTAGATGGAGATAGTGAGGAAAAAACATTGATTTCAAGCATGAACTACAATGGTGACTAGATAATAGACAGTGGGTGTACACATCACATGACCAATGAAAAAATCAAATTTATTTCAATGGAGGAATGTGATGGAGGTGCCATCAAATTTGGTAATGGTTCTCCATGTGTGGTAAGAGGTAAAGATTCAATAGCACTTAATGATAACACTAATTGTGATGATGTTTATTGGGCTGATGGATTTAAGTATAACCTATTAAGTGTTGCTCGATTGAATAAAAAAGGTTTCAAATTGGAATTTAGTAATGGCGTTTGAAAGATCTTAGAAACATCTAGACCCTTGATTGCTACTAGTGAACATACTAGATTTAATCTATTCTGATTGAAATATACTAATTAACACTACTTGGTTGCTAAAGTTGAAGACAGTTGGCTATGGTATAAAATATTTTGTCATGTTAATTTTGATAATCTGGTAAAGGTCAGTAAGAAAATATGTGTTAGGGGTTTTCCTACTTTAGCTAAGCCTGATAATGTTGTGTAAGGAGTGTCAGTTGGGAAAGTTAACTAGTTCTACCTTTACTAGTAAATTATATTCATCTCAGAGCATTCTTGACCTTGTACACGTTCATTTGTGTGGGCCAATGAGAAGTTAGAGATACTATGGAGATAAGTACTTTATCTTGTTTGTCGATGATTACTCAAGAATGATGTCTGTTATATTTTTGAAGGATAAATCTGATGCATTCTACATGTTTAAGGTGTACAAAGAAAGAGTTGAAAAATAAATAGGTAAAGCACTTAAGTGTCCTAGTTCTGACAGAGGAGGTGAGTTTACTTCACATGAGTTCACAAAATTTTGTGATGAACATGGATTCAAGAGACAAATGTTAGCACCAAGGACACCTCAACAAAATGGAATTGTAGAGAGAAGGAAGATATCCATAATTGATTGTGTGAGGACATTTTTTATACAAAAGGGAGTGGCTCAAATCTTCGGGAGAGAAGTTGTAAGTATTGTTGTCTATACTTTGAACCAAGTACAACTTAAGAAAGGTACAAACAAAACACCTTATGATTTGTGGTATGGTCATACTCCTAGTGTCAGTTATTTCAAAAAAAATTGGAAGTAAATTTTACATAAAGAAGGATGAAAAATGGTAAAGTTGATTCTAATAAGAGTGATGAAGGGATATTTATGGGCTATTCTACTAGAAGTAAATCTTATAAGTGTTTGAACAAGCGTACTAACAAGATGGTTGAAAGTGTGAATGTTAGAATTGATGAATTTTCTAAGAAAAATGAGGAAGATAGCAAGAAGGAACCAGAAGACTATGACAAGTTTATTTATGTTTAACCGGTGGAGTCAGATACAGTACCACAGATGAATGAAGTGGTGAATAATCCACAACCGGTGAATGATGATGAAGGAAACCAAAGAGCGGAACTGGTACTCCCAAGGCATGTGAAACTTAATCACACTCAAGATCAGATTATTGGAGATAAAAATGTTGGAGTGATGACAAGGAGTAAGGTAAGGGAAAGCACTTGCTTACTATCTAAATTAGAACCTAAAACTGTTAAATATTCTTTGGAAGATGATGATTAGGTTAAGGATATGAAAGAGGAATTAGATCAAATAGAGAAGAATAATATATGTACTTTAGTACCCAGGCCTAGTGACAAGAATGTTATAGGTACTAAATAGATTTTCACGAATAAGCTGAATGAGAAAGGAGAAGTGATCATAAACAAGGCAAGGCTAGTTTGCAAAGGGTATACACAAGAAGAAGGAATGGACTACGGCGAGACCTTTGCACCTGTTACTAGAATTTAAGGTGTAAGGATACTTTTGGCATATGCTTCTTATAAAGGTTTTAAGGTCTATAAAATGGATGTAAAATCTGCTTTTCTGAATGGTGTGTTAGAAGATAAAGTATACATTAAAGAGCATGAAGGTTTTGCTACTGAAAAAAGTAAAGACATGGTATGTAAACTGCATAAAGAATTGTATGAACTGAAACAAGCTCCAATAGTATGGTAGAAAGGCTACATTCTTATCTTATTCATATAGGTTTCACAAGAACTAGTGATAGTAGCAACGTATATTTAAAATATGAAAGTGAAGACATGATATTGATTGTTGGAATTTTTCTTGATGTCATAATATTTTGTGGATATGAAGCATTGAGAAGGTCATTTGTAGAAGAAATGAGGAAGAAATTTGAAACGTCCATGATAGGAGAAATCAAATTCTTAATTGGTCTTCAAGTACAACAGATAAAGAAAGGGATATACATCAGTCAATCCAAGTATGTGAAGGTGATTTTGAAATTTTTCGGCATGTATGACTCTAAACTGATGGGAAAACCTATGGTCACAGGCTGCAAACTATCTAAGGAGGATGAATCCAAAGAGGTAAATAAAACTCTATATAGATCCATGATCGGTAAATTGCAGTATGTTGTACACAATAGACCGGATATTGCACATGTTGTTGGTATTATTGCAAGGTTTTCCTCAAACCCAAAGGAATCACGTATGGTTGTAGTGAAGAAGATCTTCAGATATCTCAAGGGGACTGAATATTATGGCCTATGGTATGGTAAGGATGGAGATTTCACTTTGAATGTGTTTACTGATATAGATTGGGCAGGTAATGTTGATTATAGGAAGAGCACAAGTGGTGGAGCATTCTTTCTTGGTGAAAGATTAGTCTCCTGGACTAGTAAAAAGCATAATTGTATTTCTCAATCTACTGCAGAGGTAGAGTATGTTGTTGTTTCTATCAACTATCAACAAGTGATATGGATAAAACAAATTCTTGAGGGAACTCATGAGAAGGTCACGGGATCAGTTGTTATCTATTGTGATAACACTAGTTCAATAAACATTTTCAAGAATCTAGTGATGCACTTGAAGACAAAGCATATTGCAATAAAATATCATTTTCTAAGAGAACATGTACACGATAAGGAGGTAAGTCTTGACTATGTGCCTACTAAAGAAAAAATTGCTGATATATATATTAAACAAGCCATTACCAAAGGATAGCTTTGAGTATCTCAGAGGTAGATTGGGGGTTATTCCCCTTTCCAAAGTTAATTAGAGGATGATGTTGATTGCATTAGTTCATTTGTGTTTATCATTATATCATGTGTATGGATTGATGTAAAGGTGGACTACTCCATAAGGGAGAATTCTTAGTATAATGTTGTAATGCAGTGATGAGGAAAGAACAAGAAAGGAACAATCAAGTATAATCAGTGATGACTGAATGATTAGACACCTTTGGCATTGTTGTCAAAGGTGGAGAATATGTATTTCATATAGAGGGAATATATGCAATTGACAAAAGGGCGAGAATATGTATGCAAAAAATAAAAGAACATATAGGATGAGATGAAAGGGGGAGTATATGAAGGTGATGAATCGGTATAATAGAGTGGGAAGACGTATGATCAGAGGAATAGACAAAAGTAGAAACATCTTGTAGATGTCAGTAAGAGGATTTCCATTAGAGAGACTTGGTGTTTCCATCAGGAAAGCAACAAGGTGATATCAATCAAAAATCATAAGCTAAGAGAAGATATGAGTGTTTCCATCAATGCCAAAGGGGAGATTGTTAGCATAACTAATATAGTGATGCTAACTATTGCATTGATGAAGTTTGGTACATATTTGATGATAGGTGAATCAATTATTTGGTTGTCATTAATTTCAAGTGACTACCTTAGTGTTTTGAGTATGTTACCAGATATTGTGTGAGTGAATTATGAGTTTTAGTACGATTCTGAAGTTGTTATTCTAATGGAAGAATATGTTATGTGTTATGATGTTAAATTTTTAATCATGACTTTTGATATGAAGTATTGAGTTAGTTATGTTTGAATATAATCAAAGTGGGTAACTACTAAAATAGTCAGTGACAGACAACAACTGATTTAAATGTTATCTCAAATTGGTAAACTATTTGGAGTGGTCATAGTATATGATTGATAACAATGTCCAGATGCTATGTTTGCGATCGTGACTCATATTGTTGAAAGCTAAAACTATTTTATTGGACTGGAAGTGGTGTTAATAGGATGAATGGGTAAACAAGACATATTCCTTGAACATGTAATGAAGATTTGTGAATCAATGAAGAAATTAGAAGTGGCAATAGGTTAGGTGATGTTTTTCATGAATTATTAAGGCAGTTACGTGATTTTTAGAACATATTTGACATCACATTGCCCGAGGTATGTGTTTGAGGTGGATTATTCAAGAAGTTTCTTTTGGTCAAACATGTTTTTGAAGATGGTTCAATTTCCAAGGTGAAATCCATATGTAAGTCGACACGGTTAGAGAATTTTTTTTTATGAGTTGTTAGATACATTGTATCTTACCTAATATGTTCTGGATCATTAATATCTCAAATCTAGGGTTTATTTTAAGTCGGTGGAAGAAAATCTATATATTGGAAAGTTGAAGAAGAAGTTATTTATTGATTGCAAACTGCAAAAGGATTCGATGACAAAGCAAGTGAAGGAATCAAGTGTGATCAACCCAAGGAAGAGTATAGTGTGTGGAGAAGAATTTTAGAGCTTAATTGGATCTGATCATGCATAGGTAGTGCAATTTCACAAATCACTTTATCTATTGCTTTCTGACAATTGTAACAGTGAAATCCCTTAACAGGGTGGATCCTAAAAATTCTTTGTTGTAAATCCTCTAACAAGGTGGCATTCAAATTGAATGTTCTAAAGTCCTCTAACAAGGTTGTTCCTAACAAGGGAAAGATCCTAACATTTCTAAAGGAAAATCCCTTAGCCAGGTGGCACCTAACAGTGCTTTTGTAACCTTTAACATGGCAAGCTCCTAAGAGGGTGTATTCTAGAAGAGTACAGATTTAGTGGGTACCAACTCCCACCATTGTTTTTCCCATTTGGGTTTCCATGAGAAAAAATATGGTCTTTACCATGTGTGATTGATTCCTTGTGGATGCATGCTTTGAAAATTTTATTTATATTAGTTGTTGTTAAATATTTTGGTGCATAAAGTTTAAAGAGGTTGAAATCAGTGAATTTTTTGATTAGTGATTCACCCCTCCCCTCTCAGTAATCAAACTTGTATTAACAAGCATGAGGTAATTTAGAATTCAGATCTAGCTTCTATTTCATCTTTCCTTATGCAATTTCATTAAATTTTCAAGGTTGATTCCTAAATAGGGATTTGACTGAGGAAACCCCCTTTATCAAACCTTCTTCTCCATTTTCTATGTAGGAAACAAGCTACGTAGTTGTCAGAGAAAATTTGGGAAGATTAAGACAAGACAGAGCTTCCCTGCAAGTTTTAGGCATAAACTCAGGGAAAAAGGCATTATAAACTCCCCGTTCCTAGGTCAAGGCATTATTAATGCATTATACCCTTAAAATAGGTTGAAATTGATTCTAAAGATAGGTTACATCCTCAAGATCTCATATTTGCAAGTACAAGTTCCCGTGGAATCCTAACTGTCAAAGATTATGATTTGTTGTAGCATAATTCCTATTTCATTTCTAGGTGCACACAAAGCCTCTTCTATGTGAATATTTATCTCATTTATAGCTTCAAAAAGTTTATACATAGACATTTTGCATTGTATCTTTATCTCTCTTCCTTAATTCCAAGTAGCAAAAAGGAATCCAAACTCCAAGAGCATAGATATTGCATTGAAAATTCTTCTATCAAGGTGTTGTCAATCATATTTGTCATAAGGTGGTTTTGTATCCTAATGTTCAATAGAAGATTGGATTGACCCCCCTTGATCACTCATTTTTTTATTTTAGACTTCTCATGGAACATGAGGGGCCTTAATTATTCTCACAAATAATATTCTCTAAGAAACCATATCTTTGAGAAGAAGATTGATATAATTTTGTTGCAAGAAGTTAAGATGACTGAAGATACTTTTAACACTATTGCTAAACATATTTGGTTGGGTTCCTATTACCTGATTATTAAAGCCAATGGGGGTTCGGTGGGATTTTTCACTATGTGGGACCCAAGATAGTTAAAGAGGAATCTTCTTTCCTGCTTTTTAAACTACCTAACTTTGAATTTTGGTTCTATGAACAATTCTCAAAACCTTATCAACGTATAATCTCCTAACTCTCACTCTGGTTGCAAGGATATTTGGGATGAGGTATCCTCTATGATCCTAGATGGCCAGGATTCCTTTTGGATGGTTAGGGGAGACTTTAATTCTCCCCTATTATCTTCTGAGAAGTTGTGGGAGTTGTGGATTACTCTAACTACATGAATGGCATGGTTGACTTTATTAGAAGAACTATCTTTTTTAACATCAAATTGATAAGGCAACTATTTACTTGGTCTAATCATAGAAATTGGGATTATCTTATTCATTTAAAATAAGAAAAATTCCTAGTCTCTACTAATTGGGAAATTGGTTACATTTCCACTCTCAAAGCCCTCCCTAGAACGGTGTCAGATCACAATTATATGCTTCTTTAATGGATGGAAAGACCTATTCGGGGTCCTAATTTGTCTTTCCACTATGAGATTATGTGGGCTTCACGTCCTGATTTTAGGAATTGCAAATTTAGAGCTAGTGGAACACATTGGTGTAAGGAATGACCATATATAGAGTGACTCAAAAAGTTGACATAATTAGAAAAAAATGTGAAAGGATGGAATAAATTCACTTTTAGAGATATTTTTGTTTAGAAGAAGGAAATAAATTCCAAATTGATGGTTATTCAAAAAAAAATGGCTAAGGGGGGTGATTTTGAAGTTACACATATAGAAGAGGATATCTTAAGAGATAAGTGGAAGTATAACCTAAAGAGAGGGTAAATTTGTTGGAAACAGAAATCCAGGATTTAATGGCTAAAAGAGGGAGATAGAAATTCCACCCTCTTTCATATGTCTACAAGAAAACATTGGAAAATAAATATTATACAAATTCTAAAGGATGAAATGGATCAAGAGATTACAAAAGACTCTTAATTGGGAGGGATAGTTGTGAACTACATTTGTAATTCCTAAAGAGAGGATATGAGAGATATTAACCAAATGCTAGAGGACCAACTTTTACAATGCCTACTCCTACTGATAATACATAAATCATTTCCCTAATAATTGAAGAGGAGGTAAAGATTGTTGACTTTTCAATGGGGGCATATAAGGCCCCAAGACCTGATGGTTTTCCCATAGGCATTCTTCAAATAATTTTGGGATATAGTGGGGTATGATGTCACGATGGAAACCAAAGCCTATTTAGAACCGACAACCTGTTGAAGGAATTAAATAAAACTTTCATCACCTCAATACCAAAAATACATGAGCCTCAAAGACTCTCAAACTTTAGACCAAATAGTTTGTGTAACACAATCTACAAAATCTTTCCAAAAATCTTGATGAACATAACCAAACCATTTCTTGATTGTTTTATCAATTGCAACCAAAAGGGGGAATTGTCCCTGGGAGATAGATATTGGATGTGGTTGTCACTACACATGAAATTATTCACTTCATCGATATATATCATCTACCATGGATGGTCCTCAAAATTGATATCTCTAAGGTGTATGATAGAGTGAGGTGGGACTTTATCTTTAAAGTTATAAGGAAGTTGTGGTTTCAAGACAAGTTGATCATTTTAATCAAATAATATGTGGGAATGGTCAAATTCTTGGTCCTAGTTAATGGGGTCCCAAGGGTTTTCTTTGGGGTTGTTAAAATGGTTAGATGAGGTGATTCAATTTCTCCATAATTGCTCATAATTCTTGCCAAAGTTTTAGGTAGGAGCTTATTTCCTTTGGTAAGAATGAGTAGGCTACAAGGTGTCAAGAAAACCTCCACAATCCTACCTACTATCTTACAACAATTTTTGGATGACACCATTTTAGTTGGGATGGCTTTTTTGTTGAAGCTAGGGAGCGGTGAAGGTTTTGTATACTAATTATGTAAAAGATTTAAGAAAAAATATCAACTATGAAAAAAGAAGAATATATTTTTTCAACACTAAAGAGAAACTACAAAGTAAAATCAAAGCTATGTAAGGTTGTCAAAGTGTTTCTCTTCCAATTATGTATTTGGGTCTTCCCCCAAATCTTAAAGAAGTGATCCCTACCTTCTATAACTCAATATTAGACAGGCTCCAAAATAATTTGGCGAGATGGAAAGGGAAACTCCTCAAAAATGTAGGAAATTGCTAACTTCTTGCAGCCTCAATTCAAGGTATCCCTATTTACTTTCTTCCCTTATTTAAAATTATGGACACTATGTTAGAATAATTGGAAGTGATCCAAAAAAATTTATTTGGATAGGCATGGAAGAGAAAAAAGAACAAATTTAGTTAATTTGTATGCAGTTTGTAGACTTGAGAGATATGGAGGGTTTGGAATAATAAAAATAACTTTACTTAATAAATTTCTAATGACAAAATTAGGGTAGAATCTTGCACTTAATAATACTGATTGGAGCAACATCATGGGTGCT
The DNA here is from genome assembly GCA_018584345.1 of Thuja plicata. Lineage (NCBI taxonomy): Eukaryota > Viridiplantae > Streptophyta > Pinopsida > Cupressales > Cupressaceae > Thuja > Thuja plicata. The sequence goes on from MU224113.1 coordinate 366,799, forward strand.
AGATATCTTAATTTTGAGAAGTTCCATAGGGTCCTTTCTACCTTGGGATACCCAAGTGGTTCTAAGATCTGGACAACATTCCCAAGTGTAGGAATCTTATTATGACAGGGTTAAAATGGAAGATTGGAGATGGTTGTTCAATTTGGTTCTGGAGAATGTGTGATTATGGGATGTGCCTCTAGCTCTTCACCAAATCTTTAGAGACATTTGTGTGAGCACAAATAGGTTTTCCAGAAATTGGTTTGCTGATTATATATCCCCTATAAAATACTAGAAGGGCATCACACTATGTTGTCAAAACCCACCCAATATGCTATAAGGGGCTAAAGAGTTGCAAATGGCATTGAAGGAAATCAAAATCCCTCTTTATCCAAGGGAAGATATGCTCATTTCAAGAAATAGTCCCAAAGGGAATTTTCTATTAGGTCGACTTAAAATGTGTTATTAAAGGAAGGAAACCTCCAAAAATGTGGAGAAAGATATGGAATCACAAGTATTTATTCCCAAAATCAACTTATTTTTGTGGACAACCATGCATAATAAAATTCTCACATAGGACAATATGAAAAAGTAGAAATTTCAGCTTCTGAACAAATGTGTTCTTTGTGAATAGGATGAGGAATCTATCCTGCATATTTTACTCCATTGTAATTATATCCATGACTTATGGCATATGGCGATGAATAAATTGGATGTACCATAGGATAAGAATAAAACTATTCAACACCTTTCTTTTGAATAGTGTGGGCCAACCCACAATCCTTTGATTAGAGAGATTTAGAGACAAATCCCCAAAATCTAGGGTGCAATCTATGAAAAGAAAGGAACAACAAGATATTCGAGAATAATGAAAACCCAATGGAGGAAACTTTATAAACTACTAAAGGAAAGTTTGTCACTTGCTACTTGGAAATGCTTGTCCTTTCCCCTACCTCATTTGATGATAAATTGGAAAATAATTGGGATCTCCCCAACTTTTATGTTATATTTGACAACTCTGAGAGAGTGGTGAGAAACAAGATCAAGTGGAAACCACCAAATCCAAGATGGTACAAATTGAATTTTGTTGGAGCTACAAGAAGAGGGAAAGTTGTGGTGGGGGGTCATGTAAGATCTATCTCTACAAAAATGATGGTATCTTTTATTGGTAATTTGGGAGGGAATTCCAACAATCATGCAAAAGGAATGGATCTATTATGGGGAATTAAAATCATCCTTTCTATTGGAGTGAAAATACTGTTAATAGAGGGGGATTTTGGTCACTTCAAAAACATAATATATATAAAAGTTTTAACTATGGAACCATAGTCTAGTAAACTATCTAAACCATAAAATGTATAAGCACAGGCCACCTAGGGCCATTAACAGCACTAATAGTATAAAACAACAACAAATTAACCATGATTGAAGGTCTTAATTTTGTAACCAATCGAGTGGAAGAGATTCTTCTATTCCTCAGTTAAGAACTTAAAAAGTTCCTTGTAGTTCCCTACATTGTCTTTGTCTTTCCCCGGGTTCTTATTTTTGTAGCAGGAAAAGGGAGGTGACAAAGTTGTGCATGACCCTCAAGTTGAACCGAGAAACACTCCCGAAATTTTTATCTATGTCCATGAATTTGGTTTTGAGAAAATCCATCTCCTCGGTAGTTTCTTTGTATGCCATACAAGTCCCTTATGCATTGGTTTTATAGGTCCCTTCTTTACTAGATTTTTTAATCTCCACTTCCTTAGACATGGAATCATAGATTAGGCCTATCAGCCTTGTTTTTATGCTCTCAGAGATATGGGTGGAGCTATCATTGTTTGAATTCTCTTAGCTATCCATCTCTTCCCCAATTCCTCCATCTTTATTAGTTTTTTCACCCTTCCCTTCTTCCTCCTTATTGTTTTCACTTTCCTACTCCTCCTCTTCAGTATCATAATCCACTAAATTTTTTATTTTTTTCCTTCTCCACCAACCAAGTCACCAATATGTAAAAACGTCTCAAGTTACCTTCATATTTTTTGGTCTCTTCTCAAACATCCTCCTCTTCTTTGTTGATATTCTCTTGAATGTTTAATTTGGGGATTTTTTCTAATGGGGAAGGTGTTTTTACCCTTTTTCTTGGTAGTAGAACTAGGAATTGAAATTCAACAACATAATGTACAAAATTTTAACTTTGGAACCATAGTCCAATAAACTATCTAAACCATAAAATGTCTAAGCATAGGCCACCTAGGGCCATTAAAAATACTAACAGTATAAAATAATAACCAATCAACCATGATGGGGGGGGTCCTAATTTTGTGGTCAGTCTGGTGGAAGAGATTTGTCTAGTCCTTAATTAGGAACTTTAAAACTTCCTTGTAGTTCCCTCCATTCTCTTTGTCTTTCCCTTGGATCTTCTTTCATAGAAGGAAGAGGAAGGTTGCAAAGTTGTGCATGACCCTCAAGTTGAACTAGGAAACATTCCCCAAATTTTTCTCTATGCCCATGACTTTGGATTCGACCAACTCTAGCTCCTTGGTAGTTTCTTTGTATTCCATATAGGTCCCTTCTGCATTTGTTTTATAGGCCCCTTCTTTACTAGTTTTGTTCATCTCCACTTCCTATGACACAAAATCATAGATTAGGTCTATAAGCCTTATTTTTATGCTCATAAAAATATGTGTGGAGCTTGTTGGACTAACAATGGAAAGTTATGTATTGAGAGGGGAGGGGTGAATCATTACTCTTAAAAAATTTAAACACACAAACTGATCATTTAGTGAACTGAATACATAGTAAATAAACATTGTAAAGTGCATATAAACTAAACATGTAAACATTTCTCATAAAACCATGATTTTTGGTCATGCATAAATCCTTTGTTAGAGAAAAAAACTACGGTGGGGATGACACCCACAATCCTTCACTACTGCAATAAAAAAATTTCTCGGTTAGAGCTACAATGTTAGCTATTTCTGATAGCTTACCCTGTTAGGAGTACAAAAAGACTTATGCATTATACCTTGCTAAAAGATTTTACAATCTCTAATCTAAGAGATGCACCCTATTAAAGAATTTCCAAAATGAGACCTATTAGGGTCTACCCAATAATGGGATTTTCACTCCTCTTAGTACAACAGAACTTAATACAAAAATATCTGTGAAAATGCATCAATCACATGTTATTCAGAGTTTGTATGCTCAATGAATTATTTACCTCATACTACACTCATTAGCATCAATCTCATTCATCTTCTCTGATCTGTTGTAACTTTTCTGAACTCGATGCTTCTCTTCACTTCAACTATTCTTGAACTCAACTGCTCAATGAACTAATTATCATTCAAATTTAGCCTTTATAAAAATAATGTTTTGCCTCTTAGTATTATTGGTTAGGGTTTCTTTCTTTTTCTTTCAACCGTCGTATCATCTTTGTGAACATATTCAATGTATTTGGCACTTGGTGAACTGTGTACCCATTGCCTTGGGACTTTCATTTTTCTTGGAAATAAAACAATCACTTTTGCTTCTTGAACTTTACCATAGATCTTTACCTTGAATTTTCTCAATCATAGATCTTCTAACTTACTTCTTCTTCATCTTTAGAATCTTCTAAATTATCGTGGTATTTCATTGAATGTCAATCTGACTCATGTTCCTTGCTCAGTAACTAACTTTCATAACTTGGTGAACTCTCTGCTCGGTAACTGTTATACACTGCTCGGTGCTTGGCTTGCTCAACATATTACCGACTGACTCGGTGTGACTATTTTTTCTTTACCGACTTCCCTTATACCTTCCTCTCCTTTCACCGACTAAATTACTTAGTCAATATGACTTTGAAAAAACTAATGACAACAAAATAACTCTATAGGAGTATCAAAGCTGTCATTTGTTGAATTCTCCTAGCTATTCATCTCTTCCTTAGTTTCTCCATATATATTATCCCATTCACCATTCCTTTCTTCCTCCTTTTTATTTTCACTTTCCTGCTCCTCCTCTTCAGTATCATAATCCACTTGATATTTTATTTTTTATTTCTCCACCAAACAAGTCACCAATATGTAGAAACATCTCTGGTTACCTTCATATTATTTGGTCTCTTCTCCAACATTCTCCTCTTCTTTGTCAAGATAATCTCTTGAATGTTTAATTTGGGGTTTTTTCTAATGGGGAAGGTTTTTTTTACCCTTTTTCTTGGTAGTAGAACTAGGAATCGGGGTAAGTGCAAGAAGTTGAGTCCACTAATAGGGGAACTTTTACACTATCATTTTTTCCTAAAATTGGCTCTATGAAATAGGGTCACACAAAAATAGAATGGGGTCACATTTGGATTTAGGGTCCTGAGCCTAAAACTTGTAACAAGGTCACTTTCTACAAAAATGGAACACGTAACTCCCCTCTAGGGAACCCGAGAGGACAAGCCATCTAACCACTAAAAGATGCGAGTAAATTTTCTTTTTTTAGCTAACTAATATGATATGCATAATTTTTAATACATAAATAAACACTTGTTTACAATACTTGAATACAAGACTACTAACCAACCTAAGTCCTCACAAGTTCCCTAATGTCACTACTCAAGAAACATTGTTTAACCTATGCACCTTCAAGAGTTATATATTGAGATATAAGCTTATTTGGTCCACATTATTTATAATGTACCAATATCATAATTCAATTAATTATCATTGTTTGATTTATCAACTCAAGTCCTAATGAATCATCAAATTCTTTAAACATCTACAAATCTATCTTATATATCACTTTCATTTAAACATTAGGATAGAGATAAACATTCATTAAGGTAAGCATTATATTATGGACTTCCATTAATATACATTCATTTTACATGCACTAAGTATTCCTTCTTCCTTTATAAATTAACCATCTATCATTACACTCAAGTTATCATTTCCATTCATTAATTCATATCTACCCATTGATTACAAGTCTGATTACTACTATATCATTCATAATACTTTCTTATGAACATTAAATTAAAGGATAACAATTTATTTCCTTTCTATCATTCATTTAGATGCATCATAGCATAATTATTCTTAAGTTAATTTCCTTATTAAATATTCAACATAAAGAGATAACTTTTAAGAGAAAAAACATCTTTAAATGCTTTAAAACATTACAACATGTTCACTTTTCCCTTTCTTTCCTCCTAGAACTACCCTTTCCCTTTTACATTGCTTTAAATAATTATACATCAATATTCCACATAAATATGACCCCTTTCAGGAGTTTAAAATAACATGATTCCATTAGTACATCTCAACATGATACAAAGTACAATATAAAGTCTTCAACTACAAATCTGGAAAGGAACATGTGCAAGGATCATGCATGAGACCGTGAACAGTACCTCGATATAGAAAATATTAACCACTCAACCACGTGGGATCAGTAGTCCCACTCCCCCAAGCTAGAAGATAGAAACCAAGGCTCACACAAGAGGAGAAATTTGGGACATACTTTAGGTGGTGAAACCCTTCCCAGAAAACAAAGCATGAAACACAAACAAACAATAAGACAATTAGGACTACCAGAGGCAGGAGCAATTCCCGGTGTAAATAATCTAGGCTAAAAGGTAGTTGAGTGTCATCTCATAACCCTCACCCCTTGGGTTATCCTGGCTAGCCACTCTGGCCCCAACTCCCAAGTAGGCACATGTGGAACTGAACACCTTTCATGAAGACAAGGTTATTCGATTGTGCCATCTGACAAAAAGGCACCTTCTCCACTCTCATCCATATCCTGTAAAATCACTAGAGGCATGGGAAAGGAATCACTTAATCTTAATTAATGTGTATTTACCCTCATTCCCAGTTTATTTATTTAGGTTATCACTTGATTACATAACTCACAATGGGTTATCTAGGATAGCCACTTTAGGGCCTTGATCCCCACTGTGAGCCACCACCCTAGTATACCTAGGTTCTGTACCCATAAAGTACAACATCATAAGGCATAAAAGATTCACATTTAATAATAATTCATGCCATTGTAACAACATAGTATCATTTTATTTGGTTTAGGTGATCATTGGTTGTACTTAGTCCACCAGACAACCATAAACCCTAATCTAGCATTCAAAATGCTTCAAAATACATAATAAGGCATAAAAATGCATCAAACAAGATTTATAAATGAGCTAAAAATAATGAGGATTTCATAATCATATTAGAACATCAAATTTCAGTTTAGGAAATCATCTGTTGCCCTTGATCTACTTGACAATGCTAAAATCAAATCAGGCACTCAAATTGATTCAAAAGATTTCATGGAATCTCAAAATGAGTCAAAACCATATAAAATTATTAATAATTACTAAATAGGGAATGTATCATCAAATAACTTAACCCTAATGCCTCTGGTATAAACCTAGTGCACATATTGGTCGAAACCCTAAAACCTAGCACTTGGTTACTATCTCTGCGCACTTCAGTGCTATTTTTTGTGAACTTGGGCCTAGAGTTGCACACTTGGGCCTTCTTTCTATGCACTTAGGATAATTTTCTATACATTTGAGCTAAAATTTGCGCACTTGGGCTATGTTCTTGCGCAATTGGCTCGGAACAAGACAGTTTGAATTGGGTCTCCAAAATTACATTAATTGGGCACTTTTTGAGCCCTTAAAGCAAAATATGAGAGAGAGAGAGAGAGAGAGAGAGAGAGAGAGAGAGAGAGAGAGAGAGAGAGATCAGTATACCTTCCATAAAGNAAAGAAAAATATGAGAGAGAGAGAGAGAGAGAGAGAGAGAGAGAGAGAGAGAGAGAGAGAGAGAGATCAGTATACCTTCCATAAAGTCAATTTAAAAATACTCTAATATTCATTTATAAAGTGCAATATTCAAAATACAGAAACATGTCTTAGGAAACATGAAGAAAAAATGGACAAAAACCTTTCATTTGCATACACTGTCATTTCTATAATTCCAAGTAAGATTCACAATCATAATAAAAATCATATATACATATAAAAACAACATCCTTACATTACACAAATTCATTCATCAAATATCCCAATAGATATAAAAATAAACAAATAACGCAAGTAGACATAGATTAATTCCCTTGGATTACAACCTACCTCTAGTCCTATGTAGTGTCCAAGATTATGAAGCAGAGTAAGATCCAATCTAGTAGAAATCCCCTTCAAAAGTAATCCATTCCAGAAGAAATACAATCCATAAGCAACCAAATTCTCTCTTTCTCTTAAATTCACAAGATACTCATACAAAGTGATTGCAAATACAAACTCTCTTAATCCTCAAAGAAATCACAAGAAATAAAAATCATCAATTCTATGCAATCTTCCAAACTTACCTCCTCCATTTCCTTTTGACAAAGACTATATTCCATATTAATTTCCTTGGAAGGAGTTGTACGGGAAACAACCACCCTTCATAACCAATCATGATAAACTATTGGTTAATTAGAGGGATATGGAAACCATATCTCTCATTAATTACCATAGTTTACAATATAACTTTCTAATATTATAATTATCTCATATTTTGTAATAGTAAATAAATAAATACCATAAATTACATTTACTTAATTAATTATTTTAATAAATACAATCCTTTTACCTTTTACTTACCAATATGGAAATACAAGTAAATATCTATACCTATGCATATATATATATATATATATATATATATATATATATATATATATATATATATATATACATCTATGTGTGCACCCATATATATATATATATGGGTGCACACTATATATATATATATATATACCCAAGAGGTATTATTAATCCAAGGTAAAAATAAGTCACATTATAGAAAAATTTAATATTAATAGATTTATACTATATCCACATATATCCATAATAATAAAATATAACATCACAAATATCTTAATCATTCTAATATCCAAAATACCATAAGTTACACTATACAAATATTTGATAATAAGGCATTAATACCTTAACCACATATCTCCTTAAAATAACATAATCATTTATATCTTATTAAATCCAAAACAATACTAAATGCAAATACTCTATTTAATTCGGTAATTATAGAGGTCAATAAAATCAATTATAAAACACATCTCCATACTCACCTAATCCATCAAAATCAACCAAAGATAATATAATAAATCTAGGCAATAACTCTAAATCAATCCAAGGACCTCTTGCAAATCAAACATAGAAAGCTCAAGAAGATCATTAGAAACTCTGATCAGTCAAAATGCATCCACCATTATACAAAAATCTAAATAACTAACCATACCAAAATGCCAACATCCTGAAAACTAGGAAAATCACTTACAAGACCATACCAAAAATCTCCTGAAACCAACTTAACAAGGTCAAAAGAGATAAATTCAACTAAATCACAAGACCACCATCAAATAAAGGGATGAAAACAAGGGTTAGCCCCACAATCAATGCTCAACGGGTAATAAAGAGCCAGAGTCAGACATTATGACAAGCCAACCAAAGAAGCAAAGACATGATCATTCTTTGATCATAAAAATGGTATGACTCAGGTGAGCTTTGGCACTAGCTCCCGTCAACAACCATCAAGGATTTTGAGGGCACGCTCAAACCTAGGGGGCAAGGTGAAGTCAATGGACAATACCTACAAACCTCTATCACAGATGGCAACACACACACACACACACACACACACACACACACACACAAGGAAGACAACACAATCAATGTTGGGGATTGAGACATCATGTGGACCTCGCTAGGTGAGTGACTATGACTCCATCCCACATCATGTAGAAACATCATGGAGGTATCAATATCACAGATGCATAGAAAAAATCACATGATATGTCTTGGGTTATTCCATAATCAATGTCAATAAGTAAAGAGATAATTATGATCATACATGTAATCATAGTTGAACAATGACAATGTAAACATAATCATAACATATAAAGAACCTAATCGTTAAGGAGACCATATTAAGTAATATTCATTTATCAATCAGTATGTAAGTGTCCAAGTATCATAGCCAACCCTTTAGTCCTTATAACTAATTTATCCAAGGGTAATCACAATCATTGATAAGGATAACCTCACATAGTAAACAGATAGATTTGTTAGGTGACCACATAACATCAAGGTCCTAAGATATCATAGACACATAAGAAGAGATGAATACACATGAATGAATACACCTGAAAGTATTTATCATTTTCAAAGCAAGAATGTGAAGTTATTATAGTTGGAATAGAATGTATTCAGAAAACACCTGAAGCATAATCTTACTTTTATCAATAACAACCAAAGCATAAAAGTCCCTACAACATTCCCTAACTTCTAACAAGCATATCTAAGACATCTTAGGGTTGGAGGGGTATTACAAAACATGACCCTATTCTAAAAAATGTGACCTTGTTCTACAAAACGTGACCTTGTTCTACAAAATGTGACCCTGTTCTACAAAATGTGATCCCGTTCCACAAAAAATTACAAAATTTGAAAAATGGAATGTGATCCCATTATAAAAAACATGACCCTATTTCATAAATGCAGACCAATTTTATAAAATTAGAACTGTCACCTTGGGAATAGCTCTGGGTTTTGGTTTGGTAAAAAGGCTTGGTTAACCAAACCACATCCTTGGATATAGTTTGACATGTACCTTGTAGGCCATCTCAATGTTCAAATAAAATACACATCTTGGACAAATATCTTAATTCATTTTCTATATAATATTTTGACAAAAAAAATCATTGTACAAATGAGACTATGTAGATTCCAAATATGCAATTTGTTTTTAAATTTGATTAATTATTTTATTTTTCAATTAATTTCCACTGAAACAAAATAATAGGTTTTCTTCTTATTTTAATAACTCTTTTATTTCTACATTTGAAAAAAAAAACTATATGACATCAAAATATAGACAATTCTATACAGTTAAAAAAATAAAAATAAAAAAATGATAAGTTTAGGTCAAATTATGCTTGTCGTACTTTCATGTTCCTCCTCTTCAGTATTCATTCTCTTTGTCTTTCCATATGATATTCTTTTGTAGCAGACAGAGGGAGATGTAAAAGTTGTGCATGACCCTCAAGTTGAATCAGGAAATACTCCCCAACTTTTTCTCTATGTCCATGACTTTGGTTTTGAGAGACTCTATCTCCTTGGTAGTTTCTTTTTATTCCATACATGTCCCTTTGGCATTCATTTTATAGGTCCCTTCTTTACTATTTTTGTTCATCTCCACTTCCTCTGACACAAAATCATAGATTAGGTCTATTAGCCATGTTTTTATGCTCTCAGAGATATGGGTGGAGTTGTCGTTTGTTTAATTCTCCTAGATATCCATCTCTTCCTCAGTTCCTCCATATTTATTAGCCCATTTGTGCTTCCCTTCTTCCTCCTTTTTATCTTCACTTTCCTACTCATCCTCCTCTTTAGTATTATAATCCACTAGATTTTTCATTTTTTCCTTTTCCCACCAACCAAGTCACCAATATTGGAAAGGTCTTAGGTTACATTCATATATTTTGTTCTCTTCTCCAACATCCTCCTCTTCTTTGTTGATAATCTCTTGAATGTTTAATCTACGGTTTTTCACTAACAGGTAAGGTATTTTTAACCCTTTTTCTTGGTAGTATAGCTAGGAATCAGGGTAAGTGTAAGAAGTTGAGTCCACTAATGGGGGAACTTTTACACTTAATCATTTTCTGAAGAATCATCTCTACAAAATAGGGTCGTGCAAAAATATAACAGGGTCACATTTAGGTTCGAGGTCCCAAGCCTAAAACTTGGAATGAGGTCACTTTCTACAAAAATGCAATGTGACCCCATTCTAGAAAAAGTGATCTTCTTCTACAAAACATAACCCCATTCTACAAAATGTGATCTCATTCTACAAAATGTGATCTCATTCCACAAAGGATTATAAAATATGAAAAATAGAACATGATCCCATTCTAAAAATCATGAATCCATTCCATAAATTCAACCCCATTTTATAAAATTTGAATTATTGCCTTGGGAATATTTTTGGTTTTGTGTTTGGGAAAAGCCTTGGTTGACTGAACCACAACCTTGGATCTAGTTTGATCTGCATCTTGTAGGTCATCTCAATGTTCAGACAAAATACACACTTCAGACAAATATATGAATACATTTTCTACAGAAAATTTTGACCAAAAAAAACCCATTACAACTGAGACTATGTAGATTCCAAATATGTAATGTTTTTAAAAATTTGATTAATTATTTTATTTTAAATTTATTTCTACTAAAACAAGTGCAAAAACTTGAAATAACAAACTTTCTTCTTATTTTAATAATTCTTTTATTTCTACGTTTTTTGAAAAAATAAATATGGCATCAAACTATATACAATTCTATACAATTAAAAAAAAAAAGAATTAAAAAATGACAAGTTTAGGTCAAATTATGCTTGTCGTACACGAGGGCTTTTAAAAACAACAATTATGCCCAATAAAAAATTAATAATAAAAAATATTTCAAAACAAATTACTAAAAAATATTGTTTACTCAATCTTGACTATGTTACATACCATTTCCCAAAAGGTTTTAGAGAAATAATTTCATTTAGGTCAAATTATGCTTGTCGTACACGAGCATGGTATGGTCCTGAAAATGTGACTTTTAAAATGTGGATTTTAGTAATGCCTATTGAAAATTGATTTGTTTCATCTGGGTATTCAAATAAATTACATATTTAGAAATTAAAATTCAAGTACTACAATTCATATTACTCGCTTTTATTGAGATTCTATCTTTAAGTGCTTCAAAATTTTAGGTCAAACAGGTCAAGTGAAACAAAAAAGTAAAAATGGTTCCACTTTTTGGCCAAAAAGTGGACTTAACTTCTTGTTGGCACCCATCAAGGATTTATGCTTCAAGTCGTAGAGCTCATTGGCCATCACAGAGTGTGTGGGGGGTTTTAGGGTTCTTGGGGTTGGAAGTGATTTTAGAAACCCCCTGGTATTAGATGCACTTCATTTTGTTGGGGCCAAGTGTCAATAATATTGGCAGGTGGGTGTGGCCGACTTAGGAGCTTCTTGAATAGTAATTTTCTCGGGTGGGGGGGGGGGGGGGGGGGTCTAAAGCTAAGTGAAAGTGGTAGAGTTGGAAAATAAGGCCTTAGTGCAAGGGGATAGGTTTGTTTCCCTTGGTTCTTAGCATTTTCTACCACTTAACTAAAATTTCAATAAAATTGAGCAGAATGAACATAAATGGGATAAGATTGGGGTTCCTAAAGTGATTCAATAAAGGAATTTGATAAAAGTAGTAAAATTTGATCTTCCCTCTAAAGTGAAGTATTTTATGATCATCAAACATACCGAATCCCATGTGGACAACAACTATTCCCTTTCAAAGCTACCATGTAGCTTGACTAGGCGATCACTCCCCCTAAAATACCTGTTGAGACTGTCGTTATAAGTTACATGTCTTGTATTTTCCTGTTTTTTCCAATGGTCGACAATCCAGTTGCTTGAGAGATGCCTCCTTCATTTATTTCAAATTAAATTCCACCAACAATACCCTCCTATTCACCCAATAAGTTACAAATTGCATGGATATCCCCTTGTCATACCCATTAATGCTCCCTATAAACTGAGAAAATCCTCCTGAACATAGAAAATGTGCCAAAAAGTAGCATGATTTTTAAACTCCTCAAATTAATTTTTCTCAATATGAACCCTATCCTACCTATTCTGGCTAATGGTTGCAATAGTTGTAGAGAGTCCCACCTAGATTTTAACCGTACCACTTTCAAATTGTTAAAGAAAATGGCATAAAAACATAAATAAAGGTATCTAGTTGAGTGATTTATGTGCCAACTTCATCATAATTATTTATTTTCCTTCTCACAATAATTCACTTGTGCAGACAATACGTCTCTTTATAAATAATATTTTTTGGTTAGATTATACCATATCATTCACAAACTTTCCCCATTAAAAAAACAATATATCTTTTAGTTGTCATATTAGTATGACACTATCACATCATTAAATAAGCTTGCTTAATATTCACATGGCCCATACCATCTCTTGCATGCCACATCAACTTCTTGATTTTAAAATCATCCACATGTGATCTTTGACCCCACTAATTGATCCACTTTCCCCTTCCTATCTTTCTTTTTATCAATTTCAAATTGGGGTCACTTTCCATGATATCATTTTCCTGCCTCTGCTTTTTTTTTTGTCTTTTTCACCCTAACTCCGCACCAAGATTATGCAAAGCATTGTGTATAACGTATCCAACAATAATTCTTAATCGGCATTTTAAATGTCTTAAGTATTTATCTCTCGCTATATGAGAGTTTGAACATGAGGTGGGAGGCAATCCATACTTCTCCAACATCTCAAACCATCAATTTCAATACAAAGGGTTTCCATAGCATCGACCACCCTGTTATCTTCTCTGTAGGAGTGGTTGATTTCAAATTTATAAATCCCTAAAATAATTTTATGAATATCTCTAACTATCCCTTCAATAGACCAATTGACCTTTGCACATCCTTTAACAGTATCAACAATCAACACATATAGTTTTTTTTAAAAATTTTTATGTTAGTTTATTGATAAAGTGTTGTTGATGCTTGACTATTAATGATTTTAACACTTTTTGGTTGGTTGTTTTAAAGGGATAAAACCCCTTTTTCCTACTTCTTAATATCAAAAACATGAATGTGGGCCTATATCATACATGCACAATGGTATAAGAAGCACATAAAGTTAGAAGGGAGAATATACTATAATAAAAATCTACCAAAGAAAGAACATCCAATAATAACTAGCAATCACACCTTTAGTGTGCAATGGGAACGTCGTAGAGTTATGGAAAGGTCATTTAAGTATTTATCCCTTTGTTTGTCACTCCTTCTCATCCTCTCTAGATCTCCTTATCTTTGTATCAATACATCTCACCATCTCTCTCTCTCTCTCTCTCTCTCTCTCTCTCTCTCTCTCTCTCTCTC
>MU224113.1:398380-419153 GCA_018584345.1 Thuja plicata
TTCCTTTTTCAACAAATAAAGTGCTTTAAGTGGGGATTTTTATTTATTTAATTAAAAGAGGGGTTTTTCTTTCAACTAAATAAATTAGAAGAATTTTATTTAATTAAATGGGGGAAATTGAATTTAAATAAATAAGAGAAATTTTATTTAATTAAAAGGGAGGTTAAATCTTTTAATTAAATCAGAGGAATTTTATTTAATTAAAAGGGAGATTAAATCTTTTAATTAAATAAAAATGGTCAAACCTTAGGAAATATTGAAATAATTGAATTAATTACCATTTGATCAAGGAAATTGATTTGAATTGAAAATGTTCCAAAGCATTGATTTAGAAATTTGATAAATTTATAAAATAATAAATGGGGCCCAAAGTCTAGGCGACCATTTTAGGGTGCATACACCTCCACATGTTCCTGCTCTGTATTTGTTGATGTAGAGGTCAAATTTTTAATCTTTTTCTATAATTCTTTCAAACTGTTCTCTGAAGCTTTCCTCTTTTTTTTTTCATTGGCAATGTTTACCTGTAACTTTTCTATATTTTTTTCGAGCTTACTTTTCTCTCTTTCCAGATTTAGCAGTGCACTATAGACCACTTGGTTTGTAGACTTTGACACATTGATTTTGTCCACATTTTTAACTTTGGAAAAATCCATTTGGAGAGTGCTAACTTGAAATTCAAATGGATCTATCTAACTTTCTGATGGGTTTCCATCTTTTTTGGGTGGAATAACAACCATGAACTCCATCATGTCTCTGTTTGGGTCATATGTTGGAAAAACCCTGTTGGATGCAGGTTGTTCCTCTACAGCTACAGTAAGGGCACCAGTCTGCAATGTCTTCTTTATTTCCTTATTCTTGGTTGTTGTTTCTGCAAATTTATTATAGAAATCTTTGAAACAAAAAATCTGGTGTTGTAGAAGGATTTGAATGTTCAAAAGGTGAAGCAGAGCTTGCAATGCCTATTGATATAACTAATGTTGTTGGAGGATTTAAAATTTTAGAGGGTTTTGCTAAACCTGAAATTGCAAAAAGTTCTTTAGGATCGAGTGTCATTGATCTGGAAACCTTTTTCTTATTGACACTATCTTCTTCTATGGGATTCTGTGTAGATTCTACTGGCCTCTTTAGAGAGGGAACTTGTTGTATAAGTTGCCCAGTCCCACTGGCACCAATGCCAGTACCAGACCCAGTAGCAGTAGATTCCCCAATCCCACCCGTGGCAATGGATGTTCTTGTGGGCATAGTGGTTCCTGATGAATCTAATGTGTCCTCTCCAAAACCAAGGCCTGATGAGGTCCATGATAAGGTTTTTTTTGCAACAATTGGAATCCAAATGCCATCTCCTTTGGGACCCAAACCGCCACCGTTATAACCCATTTTTATGCAATGTTTGCCCCTTTGCTATATACTTGTTTATGGTAGTCGTTGACTCTACTGTGACCTGGAGTAAATGCAATTGGTGGATTATAATCATGACTGTTTAGAGAATTGATGTCGTATGCCATGGTAGGATGCTCCAAATTCCACAATTTTTTAAACTCTATATCTTCGTCTATATCATCCAGATCTGCACTGGTCTTTGGTTCACCAAGATCCTTTCTCATACTCCAAAAATCATTCATTTTTGTTTGATTCCATTTTCTATCCTTACACTCTTCTGTTATTTTATTTGGTATTTTTATGTTTGATGGATGAGCACATTTTTCATAGAAATTGTAGGACATTCTAGGTTGTACAATGCCCTAGTTTATTGATGTCATAATTTGTGATGACAACTGTTCAGCTGAAATTTTTTCCTTAGTGGAAACTTTCTCCATCTCTTTTGTAACGTCATCCCAGCTATCCTTGTTTTTCAACTTCTATAGAAATGGTTTACTTTCATGTTGGAATAAGTTTGCAGAGTTCTTATTAGCAACAAGCATTGTTTGAATGATGTTGAGTGGATCATACTTCCAATACCACTCTAAATAAAATTGAAAAATTTCTAAATTTTTTTTTCCACTTTGAATGCCTTTCTCTCAAATGTTAACCCTTCAATTGAGAAAGGTAAGGAAGGGAATATGCTCTTCTTTGACTGGCCAGTGAAGAGTCTATCTGTGCTCTCAAGTTGTAGTACATATTCTACTGCAAACACCCTGTCTGTCACATGCATTGGAAGTTTGTGGGGTTGTAGTTCTGATCTGTAAAACGTTAGCACAATGTATTCTTCCATTAAGTACCAGTCAGCCAATTGAATTGTGCTTCCAAGTTGGATGCAATCCCTACATGAAGTAGACAATCTAGGCATTAGAGTGCTTGTTATTTTTTTGTACAATGGTGCCAAAAAGAAATCTAAAAAATTACTGTAGTTCCTTCTGTTATCATACATCCTTAACTGAGGTGTCCAATTATATATTGGAGTACCTATTGGACTCATTGGATTACCTTTCGGTCTTGTTCCCATTTAATTTCAAGCTTGTTATCGTTGCTCATTAATATTGCAGCATGCTTGGCTAACAGAAGATAGCACAAGTAGGTTGTGAACCTAAATGTTTTAGAATTTCCTATTTTAATCAATGCGAATTGTTCTTGCATCGATTGAACCATGTGTCCAACAAAATTATATCTTACTAGTTCATTGACACAATGGATATCCCAAATCAATTGAAGAATGCTGGCATCCACTTCCCTATTGTTCTCTATTCCTAGGCAAAATGCTAGCGAGGATATAGTATCATGAACCCATGACACAAAAATGTTAAAATCATAAGGAGGCTCATGGTTCTCACCCAATGAAGCCTTTGCCTCTGCAACTATTAGACTCTTTATAAATGAATCTTTTGCATTTGGTGCGACTCCCTCATATTTTTCTGCCAGCAATCCGAGGTCAATATGGACATTACAATTTTGTTGGTCAAACCCTAGGTCTAGCAAACTGAGAAATTCTTCCTGGGTTATTGATAAAATTTCTTCCTGATTATTTTTAATCACAATTTATTTTCTTTCTTCATCATAATTTTCTGCACAAATCAAGACAATTTCTGGGAAACAAAAAACTTCGGGTAACAACATGCAACCCAAACCTACATCCCGTGAAGCAACTTTATTCATTTTTGCACCTATCGCTGGATTATATTTTATAAAGTCAGACCTCTTTGGCCCAGTTGCCTTACTACACAATGTATGTTTAATTGATATAACTTTCCTTTAACCATCGATAGCAAGATCATAAACATCATGATACTCATCAGTGAAACCAGGGATTTCTACTAGTTTTCTGCAGTCTATTAAAGTTTTCCCATCTGCTTGCCCTTGGCCTTGAGTTTTCACTTTCCCCATTGTTCTTCGGAAGAATGAAAAAACACAGAATCACATATATTTACTAAAAAAATCATAGATAATAACTAACTAATTAAGAAAACCCCAGGTCCCCAATTTAAGAAAAGCCTAACTGTACATGCATTGTGCAAGAATTAAAATTTCAAATTAAACATAATTTTTGACATTACAAAATTGGGATGCATCAGGCTAGATTTCTTACCCAAAATTATATTTTGAAATCTGGATAGATAGAAGTTAGAATGGCTAAGGCTCTCACAAATTACAGTCTCGAAATCTTTAGTGATGATTTAACAGTTCTTTTTAGCTCTGCTGCTACGAGTCTACGAGTCTATAGGTTATTAAAAAGGAAATGGTAAAAACCTTTCGTTAAAACTTAAATGTAACAAATTAAATGAATATTACACGTCTCATGTGTCACATTTTCAGAAATATTTAAATGAATATTAAATTAAAAACGCGTACAAATTTAATGTTAATTACATGTGTCACATTTTTGAAGCAAGTTTTCAAAAAAGATCTTTCAAACCCATAGTACTTCCAAAATACAACTTCAACCGTTCATCTCTCGTAATCCAATGATTTTTATGTTTATAAAATATTAATAATTTAATACACACTAATGAATATAATCATTAACTATATTGAAATTCACTTTGAATTCATGCATTTGAGAATACCTTATCCATGAAATTTTAACTAGTAACTAGTCACCATTAAATGATAAAGTTTGGAAACATAAAATTATTACATGAAACAAAAGTGCAACGCAAATATTTTATATTATATTATGCAAAATTTCAATACAAATTTACAAATCAACGACGCCCATAGGCCATATCTATTAACAATTCTTATAATAAAAACAAAATAGAAAAACACTTCAAATTTCTTAAAACATTTTCATATATTTTTTTTAAACATACGTTATTACAATTTACATTGCAAAAATCCTGGTAAGTTTCTACCACCAGAGGGAGACATAGTATAGACTAGGACAGGGACAGAGACAAAGACAAAGTCAGGGACTATCTGGCTGAGGCTCCCTTCCTTCTGTATGGGACTTTGAACAGAGGATAATCTCAGAGAATTCTTCTAGCCATCGATAGTCCTCGGTATCCTCCAGGTTGTGCCACTTTTGAAGGAAATCTCTCCCAATCTGTGCCCACTTTTGATGATGTGTGAGCTGCTCAACATCAAGGTTCAGTAGAAATGGTTGCCTGGGCACATTTTCTCCTGGTTGTAGAATCCTCAGCAAATCATTTTCCCAAGGAATACCAAACCCAATTTCTGCAAATACGACAACATTCACATTGTTGTCGAGGTACTCTTCTCTGAAAACTTTCCTCAGAAGCATGAGAATTTCCACCTTTTCCCCACCTAGGTCCAACAAAGATGCCATGAACCAAGATGAAATGTCGGTGTTAACTCTATACCTATTTTCATTCTTTAGAAATTCACGTCCCAACACCATCCTTATAGCCTCCTTGGTGAAGGCTCCCAACTCCGTAGCAACAGACTCTAGGATTGGGTCTGTGACCATGCCCAAAAAGGCATTCTAATCCTCCAAGGTAGTGCATCTTAAATGAATTGGAGTGTCCATTGAAAATCAAACTGATTAGTATTCTAATTTTTGACAAAAAAACAAAGAGAACTAAGCAGTCGCAGACTGTTTTCCCAAATCTTCTTTCACAATCGTAATTTAACGAGTGTATATCATCTATTTATAAGCCCTGATTAAAATTATTTCAATGCCCTAAAGATCTAATTAATTTGTAAGTAAAATGGTAACTATCCTTCAACAATCTCCAAATATTTCATATTTAATGCAACAATGGGTGAAATTAGAAACAACACTTATGATAAGACATTTTCTATCTTTGGAATAACGAAGGCCAAATGTCACACAGGCAGAAATAACAATTATTTATTATAAAAAAACTTGAAAATTTGAAATGTGTTCCCACTCCGTAGAAACAATATGCAAAGTATGTTAGCTGCGAAATGGCGGTAGGAAATGAAGCTTTACCATTGATGTAAGATCATCGAATGGTCAGAAAAATGTGTCCTTAAATGACATGATGTTTTCATTTAAGTCTTAACTTTAAGGCATTATTCTATCAAGGTAAATTGGTAATGAATAGATAATGATGTCACAGTTCACACATATCTATCATTGAAAATTGAAAGGCCCCATTTAAGCAGCAATTAATTGACATTACTTTAATTGATGTCATATCTACTCATCACCATTAATTAAAATTTCTATCTAGTATTACTGGAAACGGCTATGCAGCAGAAAAAATATGTCTGATATGACAATTTGATAGGATATATTAATTAAATTTAAAACTATACGACATTTGTTTATAATTTTTAAATTAATTAATAAATCTTGTCACAACTCACAGACTCACAGTCTCACACGTCTGTTGGATTACAACATGTCAACGACCAAAGATGAATTTCAGGCCTATTGATGGTCTTCATAATCTTTACGAAAAAATCTCTGCAGAATCATGACATGTGGTATTATTGATCGTGGAATTATTGGTACGATCAATCATACCACGTGTCATGATTCTGCCGAGAGTTTGCCGTAAACATTATGAAGACCAACAATAGGCCCGAAATTCACCTTTGGCCATTGATATGTTGTAATCCAATGGATGTGTGAGTTTGTGATGTCATAGTGGCTGGACCTAATGCAACTTCAACATCAAATCAGAACCATTAGATTAAGAGAGATGGACAATGGAAGGTGCATTTTAGACGGAATGTGGTGAGACAACTCCTTTACTTAAAACTCTCTCCAGAATCATCACACGTGTAATTCTTTGAGAATGAAAACTCGGGAGAATGAAAATTTAATAATTATTTCCAATTATTAAATCACCATACCAACTACACAACTATTGTATTAAATTGCCAAGTTTATATGTATTTTTTAAAAACATTCGCCATGACAATTAAATTAATCACGCCATGATAAAATAATTTCGCCGTAATTTATCATTAAAAGGAAGTCTGAATCGCCAATTAAATTAATATTTTTCCTATTCAAAACATTTATAGTCACCATATTTTTATAAAAATTATATACGTTTTTTAAAAATTTGCCACCAAATATCCATACTTTGAAACACAATTCGCCATCAATATTAAAAATTTTACCTCCAAAAAACATGTGATTCACCATAATTTTATACTTTTTGGGAGGGGGGGGGTTTCTTAAATTTATCCCTGCTTGTGGACCAATGTTATTTTGGAACTATTGAATAAAGGTATTAGCAAGTTTTGGAAAAGAATCGATAAAATAAGGAGGTAAAGAACAATACCATTTCAAGGCCTTATCACGAAAATTCCTAGCAAACAGCTTAGCAAAAATCCTATGATCATGAGCATAGTCACTACAAAGGATTTGAAATATTTTAACATGAGTGACAGGATCTCCCTTACCATTGTAATTCTCAAGGCGAGGCATATCGGCTTGCTAAGGGACAAGAGCATGAATAATGTCTAGTGATAAAGGACTACCCATGTCACATGTAGGAATACTAAACTTGGATTGGGTTAAAGATGCAAGTTGTTGTTGTAAAGAGGACACAATTTGAGCAAGACTAATGATGGTGGAATCATTAGAAGAAATAGGAGGAATAGAAACATTAGGAACACTAGGAAAAGTGTAGGAAGTGGCGGGAATAGAAGACACAACCGGTGGAACATTTGGAACCATAGTTGGAAGAGGATTGGATTAAGAAAAAGGAACACTATAGTATGAAGGCTGTAAGGTAGGTAAAGACACCATTGGAAAACTCACAGGAAGATATGGAAGTGGAAGATTCAAAGCTAGAGGATTGGAAAATGTAAGAGATGTAGTCACTAAAGGAGGAGTGTAAGTAGGATTACTACGTAAAGGAACCGAAGAAGGTTCCGCACTAGTGACTGGAGGAGTAAATCCTAAATCTTGAGCCTCTTGAACTAAAGGTTTGACATTTTAATGCACAAGATGAGTGATACCACGCAAGAGATTAAAACCTTGATCACTATAACAAAGGACTTTCTTAAGGGCCTCTATATCCTGAATAAAAGCTTGATTATGGTTTTCTTGAATAAGCCAATTTCCCATTTTATCAAATTTAGTTGATAGTTTTTGGACTTGTTTAGGAGGAAATCTGAAAGCACCATCCTCATCATGAGATGAGTGATAAGAGTTATGATCCGTAGAAGGATTGGAATCATGAGTGATCAAATTGTCATCCGGGATCCTAAGGAAATGAGAGGAAGACTCGGGATCAAAGGAACCCATAAGTCTGCGACTTCTTCTAACCGGAATATTATAAGTAGGACTAGAGGTAGAAAAGCTCATACACCAATGCAATGTAAATGAAATAAACTAAGAATATGTAAATTCAATAACAAAAAAGAAGGCTAATCTAATATGTATGCAAGATCTAGCATGAAATGTAAATCTAAAACCAAAAAGAAAGAGTTGTTTATCGCGGGTTCACCAAAATGTAATGGATAAAATACAATGAAAGTATAGAAAGAAAGGATGTAAAGGATAATGTGGTGTTGATGTTGATAGTATTGAGGAGAAGATAAGATCCCCTTCCTAGCCCCAAATTTCACAAAGAAAAGATCCACTTTGATCAACCATAAGAAAATGGTTAATGCACAAATGCATCAATCGATCGAAAATAAGAAGAAAGAAGAAAGTCTTACAATCCTGAATAATGGATGAAGAATATAATAGATTTTAATTTATTAAGACCTTAATTGAAATGAATTAAAGACATGTACTAACCTCAAAATATAGAAGATCTAAAGAATGTTGTTTCCGGGTGTCTGCACTGAGTTTCCAGAAGTTCTACAACTAGATCGGGCACATAAACACATAGATAGAGAAAACCCATAAATATTTTCTAGATCAGGCTTAGGTCAGATTTGACCCAAAATAGAAGGTCTATCTTGACCCAGAACAAAAAATTGATCTTGACCCATAATAGAAAGTTGATCCTGACCCAAAATAGAAAGTCGACCTTGACCTGCACAGTCTAACGGAAAATCTGTTTCCAAATATCGAAAGTCTGTCTAAAAGGGTATCCAGATCTACACTTGAACCTTCTGTCCTAAACCTGTACCTACAAGAACAATGATTTTGTTTTTTGGGGGGCAAGGGTTTTTCCTTGGTCAAACCCTAGTTTTGGAATTAACCTTAAAGTATAATTGAAATTGCATGAATAAACAAATCAAATAAACCAATTCTCCTTGCTTGTATAGAAACCCTTGTGGCGGATTCAAATCCTTGGATCCACAAGTATGTATGCACCAAATGAATGTAAAATGTAGAATGTAGGATGTAGGATTTCTCAAATCAATTTCTTTTAGATCTTCAACACCAATCTTGAATGGATCTTGGAATAGGAAGAGGCTTGCATGGATGTGGATGGAAAAATACTCAACAAGAGGGCTCCATAGAGCTTGAATCCTTCAATGGATACCAATGGATCTCCTTGATGAATTGAATGCTTGAATATCTTTGAATTCTTGAGAATAGATGCTTGCTTCAATAGATCATGCATAGAGTTTTTGTGGATGAAATTTCTTCTTGCATCTTAGAGAAAATGAGAGGAGAAGGCTTTCTCATATACCAATCTAGGGAACAATCTTCTAAAGAGGCCTACATAGGAGAATTAAATTCCAATTAAACCTATACCCTTAGAAGTGGACCTATATTAAATATAATTTCAATGGTCTTTTCCTCGAAGACCGAAACAGCAGACCTGTAAGCGGGAATTAAGTCTTTCCGAAGCCCGACATTTGGAAACCCCAGAAACTTGAAATTTGGACCCTGGGTCAGGGTCAAGGTCAAATATAACCTAGGTTAAGGTTGAGGATGACCTTGACCTAGGTCAAGGTCGAGGTCTACCTTGAACCAAAAGTTCAACCTTGACCCCGAGGTTAAGGAACTCAGATTTGCAGATCAGGGTGCCAGAAATAGGTCGGAGAGAAGTGGAAAAGGGGGCAGAACAAGGGTAAAAGATAGATCCAAGTCAAAGACCCGTTCAAGGCACTTGAAATGACCCCCAAACACTTACTTGAAGGGATAAAACTGACCAAGATGGAAGTGCTTCCATTTTTTGACTATACACCAGCTAAGTGTTTTTGTCGTTCTTTATCTTCAATTTTGATCGGTCAACAACTTCAGTTAGCTCGGTCACTGACTTTAGTTATCCTTGGTAACAACTTTTGTTATGCTCAGTAAATAGCTCTTTCTTGATAACCACTTGCTCGGTTACTATGGTGCTCGGTATACACTATGAACTACTTGGTGTTCACTGTCCGTCGGTGTTTACTGTCACTCGGTGTATACTAAACTTTTATCTTTTACCGACTACATAAACTTTATCTCTTCAACTCTTTTAAGTTTATGAAGATATGTTTATGACCAATCAAAATATATCAAGTTGACATCAATGAAAATACAATACATTAACTTATTTAATGTCTTACATTCACTTTTGCATCTCGGTGATCATCAACTTATCATCTTCAAGCATTCAATCAGTTATAGTTCATCAATCTCTCCCTTTGGCATTGATGGAAACACAATATGAAATATGCCATATCATACCAAAATTATTGTTCTATAACCAATTCAAATATCTAACTCTCGGTACGCTCTTCTAGCTTAGATTTGATTCTTGTTGTGTGCCCTCCCTTTCTTCAATCCCTTCAGTGGATAGGTGTAGCAATTCTATCTTCTGATTTCTGTCTCTCCCTTTCTTGTAGAATCTCTTCTCTTCATCGTCATTGGATCTTTCTTCCCTTTCTAGAAACTTCTTTCTCTGATCTTTTCTCTCCCTTTGACTGATTTTCTTCTCCTTGATGGATATTTCTTTCTCCCCCTTATCACTAGATATTTCATTGACTCTCTCTCTCTCTCTCCCTTTGACAATAATGCCAAACAAAAATTTATTATTGAATCTCTTGTCCATCATCAATAAAGCTCTGTAGTAGCCAACAATATCTCTGTTGTGTGTGGTTTAGATAAGTACCTTCTTGTACTAATATGTCATTGCATTCCATACCTCATCTTGCATCAACATGATTGATCTTATAATAATGTGCAGGCTGATGCAGCCTTCTAGTCATCTTAGTGACCAGTAGACAAGGGTCAAACCCCTAGTCTATTCCTCAGGTACTCAAATGTATCTTTTGGCAATGGTTTTGTGAATTTGTCTGCTAATTTTTCTTTGGATTGTACATATTCCATTATCACCTCTTTCTCTTGTACTTTTTCCCTCAAGTAATGATACTTAATAGCTATGTGCTTTGTCTTAGCATGCATCACAAGGTTCTTTGAAATATTTATATCACTTGTATTATGACAATAGATAATTAATGGGTCAAGAATTTCTTCATACATACCTTTCAGCAATTGCTTGATCCATGCAATGTTACAGCAATTTATAGTAGCAACCACATATTCTGCTTCTACAGTTGATTGTGATATGCATCCTAGCTTTTTACTTATCCATGTGACAAGTCTGTTACCCATAAAGAATGCTCCTCCTATTGTGCTCTTTATATTGTCTAAGTTTCTAGCCCAATCAACATCAGTATAAACTTGTAGCTTAAATTTGCCTTCTTTATTTTACCACAAACCATAGTCTTCAATATTCTTAAGATATCTCAAAATTCTTTTGACAACAGTCATGTGTGATTCCTTAGGATTAGTAGAGAATCTTGCAACTATACCAACTGCATGTGCTATATCAGGTCTAGTGTGTACAACATACATTAGTTTACCAATCATAGATCTATATAAGGTCTGATTTACCTCAATTTTCTTGTCTTCCTTTGTCAATTTGCATCTGATTTTCATAGGTGTTCCAACTGGTTTGGATTCCTCCATCTTAAATATCTTCAAAACTTCTTTGATGTATTTGGATTGTGCGATGTAGATTCTTTCATCCTGTTGCAGAATCTGTAGACCAAGAAAAAATTTGATCTCTCCAAACATTGACATTTCAAATTCTTTTCTCATTTCATCAGCAAATGACTTGCATAGCATTTCATTACCTCCAAATATGATATCATCAAAAAATATCTCAATAATCAAAACTTTATCATCAGTATCTCCTTTCAAATACAGATTATTGTTGTCACATGTTCTAACAAATCTAATACTAATGAGATAAGAGTGAAGTCTTTCATACCATGCTCTCAGTACTTGTTTCATTCCATGCAAGGCTTTTTGTAGTCTACAAACCATGTTCCTCTTGTTAGGATCAACAAACCCTTCAGGTTTTTCAATGTATACTTCCTCTTCTAGTACTCCATTCAGAAATGTAGATTTAATGTCCATTTGGCATACTTTGAATCTTTTGAAAGCAACATAAGCAACTAGAATTCTTACTCCTTCTAGTCTATCAATGGGTGCAAATGTTTCTCCATAGTAAATACATTCTTCTTGTGCATGCCCTTTGCATACCAGTCTTGCTTTGTTTGTTGTGACTTGTCCATTCTCAATCAGTTTGTTTCTGGAAATCCATTTGGTGCCAATGAAATTTTTGTCATTCAGTATGGGTACTAATGTCCATGTTTTATTCTTCTCAATCTGTTCAATCTCTTCATTCATTGCACTAACCCATTCTTGATTCTCAAGTGCAGTATTAATAGATTTAAGCTCAAAATCACAAATCAAACATCTAGTGTTAAGAGACTTACTGATGAACTATAACTAATTGAATGTTTAAAGCTATTAAGTTGATTATCACCAAGCTGCATAAAGTTAATGCAAGACATTAAATTAGTTAATGTGTTGTATTGTCATTGATGTCAACTTTATATAATATGATCGGTCATATACATATTGTCACAAAACTTAAATATCTGAAGAGATAAAGGTTATGTTATCAGTAATGCATAAAAGTTTAGTATACACCAAGTGACAACAAACACCAACAAAAAGTGCACACTGATGGATAGAGAACCCTGAGAAGAGTTACAGTCTAAACCAAGAAAGATACCCGAGCAAGCGTTACCAAACAAAACCAAAGTGATACCCGAGTAGAACTAAAGGTCACAATGTTTCCTGAGGGATAGACAACCCCGATGGATAGAGATGCCCGAGGACAACTGAAGTTAAGACTGAGCAAACAAGGAGTTAAACACTGATCAATACTGAAGTTCAGAAACAACAAAAGACTTAGCTAGCAGGAGATAAATATAGATTTAACTGTTTGATTACATTTTTTTCATCGATCAGTTAAAAGATAAAGATAAGATATATATTCAAAGCTAGTTTTATTCCAGAGAACAAAGAGAGATCTACGAGATAAAACTAAAACAAGATTTAAAGCAATAATGAGGAGATTTGTGGATCACGTCAAGAACAAGAAAGACAAGGACTTAGAAATGGTGAAATCATGTCTATAAAAGAGATAATATAGTTCATTATCAAGAAGAGGAATGCTAAAGAGAATTCTTGTGAAGATAAGAAGTCTTCATACAGATCTGATCAAACAAGCTGAAGAATAGAGCTAAGATTTCTGCAGACACCAGGCATCAGAAAAGCAACAACATTCACTAAGCAAAAAGAAGTGGAGAAAAGGAACTAAAGAGAACATTGATCAGAAAGGTATTATGAGCTTACAATAGATCTGAACATCTGCAAGCTTAAGTTGTATTTATGAACAGATCATATATTGTTTCAGTTTAACCATTGATTCAGAAAATCTCTTAACAAAGTAGGATTTAACCATCCATTTGATATTGAGATACATCCCAAGGAGTATCAAAAGGTTTCTCATGAAGACAACATAGTGAATTCCAGATGTCAAGTGACAAACTGTTAGTTTTAAATCCTCTAACAAGGTCACACTTAACAATGTGTTTGTAACCTTTAACAGGGTTGGATCTTCACTAAGTTCACTTCAGAAGAGTGAAAATTTTGGGTTACCGGTCCCAAGTGATTTTTCCCCTAACATGGTTTCCATGTTAAAAATCCATGTGTCAAATATGTATATGGTTCATTGCTTTGATGTTTTGCTTTACACATTACTAAAATAGGATTGAACAATAAACACTAAGTTATTTATTGTATTTCAGTAAAGGTTAAGAAAAAATAGACTGCTATTCAGTAAAGCTTAAGGAAAGGATAAAAGTATAATCACCGAGCAGTATACACATGTTATATTTGATAAAGGAATACATCTCGTAGGAATGAAGATAACTAGAGGTTTATATTTGTGGTATAAATTTTTGGGTTGATTTATTGGATTAATTTTTGAGGCCACTGATTCACCCCCACCCACCCCTCTCAATTATTCTAACAATTGGTATCAGAGCTTGTGTTCTTAGAAAGGGAGTTTAAAGACTCAAGAAAAAGATCACAATATGAGAAAAAGGGATGTGCCTAAGTTGAACAAGGACAAATTTGCATCATGGAAAAGCAGGATAAGACTCCACCTATCAGGTATTGGAAATGATGTTACTCAATACTTAGATACTGAATTTCTTTTACCTACTGGACCTCCGACAGTTGATCAATTGATCAAAAAGCATGAACACAATTATATGATGATATAAATTGCTTCCTCACTCTCTGATGTTGAATTTGAAGATGTCAAATCATGCACCATTGCTAAGAAAATGTGCGGCAAATTGAAGCTAGTAAATGGAGGAGATAAGAATGTGCTAAGAGCTAACATAGAAATCCTAAGATGAAGGTTTCATGACCTCAGAATGAAAGAAGGAGAAAACATCACTCAGTATAGTAGTAGAATCAAAGGGTAGTTAATGCTATCTGAGGAGTAGGAGGTGTACTTGAAGAAGAAACAATGGTAATTAAAATCCTAAGAACCTTACTGCATGTTTATGCTATTAGAGTATCTGTTATACAAGAAATGAGAGCAGTAGAAAATAAAAATGTTACTCTAGATAGTTTGATTGGTAGACTTATTTCATTTGAGATGAATAACTTTGACAAAAGTGTCCTACCAACTATTGAGTCTGCATTCAAATATTATTTGAAAATAAGTAAATCAAGTCATAAACACACTATGAGAAATGATAGTGAAAGTGATAGTGATGACCAAGAACTTGATGAGATTGAGGCACTAATGGCTAGAAGATTGCGGAGAGGCAAAGGTATATACAAAGGTAAATTACCATTGGTATGTTTCAATTGTAAAGAGATTGGACACTTTATTGCTAGATGTCCTAACAAAAGAAAAGATGACAGAAAAAATGACAGAACATATGAAAATAAGTTTGATAGAGGTGATGACCAAGATTACCGAAGCAACTGACAATCTGACAGAAGAGATAACCAAGACTACAAGGACAAAGGGAAGAAATCTTGTTACCTGGCTGAGAACAAAGCTGAGAATACTGACACCAAATCTGATGAAGATATTGAGGTGGTATTTGTTGCTATGAAGTATGATTCAAATGAAGAAGAAAGGTATGTTGAGACTGCACTCATATCTAAGGTTAGTAAAAATTATGTCTAGATTATTGATAGTGGCTGTAATCACCACATGACTGGAGATAAGGAAAATTTTGAAACTTTTGAGTATTATAATGGTGGATCAGTAAGAATGGGTAATGACTCACCTTGTCCAATTGAAGGTAAAGGAACCATCATGTTGAATAATCTGATCATATGTGAAAATGCATATTGGGTGAAAGGACTTAACTATAATCTATTAAGTGTTTCAAAGTTGAACAACACAGGACACCGAGTTGGATTTGAGAACAAAAAGGTAAAAATCTTTAATGAATCAGGAAGGTTGATCGGTGCTAGTGAACAAACAAAAGGTAACCTATTCTATCTTGATAATATTGAGACCACTTGTTTAATGGCTAGAAAAAAAGATATATGGTTGTGGCATAAAATTTTATGTCAAGAGAATTTTGACAACATGGTCAGGATAAGCAATAAAAGAAGAGTAAGAGGCTTACCGAGCATGTCAAAACCTGACCATGTCATGTGTAAGAATTGTCAAAAAGATAAAATGACAAATTCTAGTTTCAAGAGAAAAACCTACACATCTAATGCTATTCTAGATTTACTCCACACTGACCTATGTGGACCCATGAGAACTAAAATCAATTATTGTGATAGATACTTCATTCTATTTGTAAATGATTATTCTAGAATGATGATTGTTATGTTCTTAAAGGATAAATCAGAAGCATTCAAGATGTTTAAATGGTATAAATCTATAGTACAAAAACAAAGTGGAAAGGAACTAAAATTTCTAAGGTTAGATAGAGGAGGAGAATTTATTTATGATGAATTCACTAACTTTTGTAATGAGCGTGGAATTCAAAGATAGGTTTCTGCACCAAGAACACCACAAGAAAATGGGATTGCTAAAAGAAGGAATAGATCCATTGTTGATTGTGCTAGAACACTAATGATTGAGAAAGTCATCACTCAAACATTCTAGAGGGAAGTTGTCAGTACTGTTGTCTACACATTGAACATAGTTCAATTGAACAAAGACACAAATGAGACACCTTATGAGCTATGGTATGGACATACACCAAATGTAAGTTACATCAGAATTTTTGGAAGTCAATGTTGTATTTTGAAAGAAGATAGAAATGGAAATCTTGACTCCAAAGGTGATGAAGGAATATTTCTAGGTTATTCTACCAAAAGCAAGGCTTATAAATGTCTTAACAATTCCTCTAACGAAATCATTGAAAGTGCAAATGTCAAAGTAGATGAATTTTGTGAGAAAAACGAAGAGGAAAGTAGAAAGGAACCAGAAGACTACAATAGGTTTGTCTATAGTGAATAACCTGACACTCTTCCTAAGAAATAGTGTATCGCTCCTAAGCAACATAACAATGCACCCAAGCATCAGGTTGCAAATATTGAAAATCAGGAAATTGCTCACAATGATGTACTCGATCGATGGAGATCAAAATGAAGGTCAAGATGATGATTAGAATGATGAACAAAGAGCTTAACCAGTACTTGCCAAGTATGTCAGAAGACACCATCCATAGAATTAGATCATAGGAGACAAAAGGGCTGGAATGAGACCAAGAAGTAAGTCACTAAACACTAGATGTTTAATTTGTGCTTTTGAGCCTAAATCTGTTAATACTACACTTGAAAATGAAGAATGGGTTAGTGCTATGAATGAAGAGATAGAGAATATTGAGAAGAAAAAAATATGGACATTAGTACCTAGACCGGATGAAAAGAATGTCATTGGTACCAAATGGATATTTAGAAACAAACTAAATGAGAATGGAGAAGTCACAAGAAACAAAGCAAGATTAGTATGCAAGGGGTATGCACAAGAAGAAGGTATTGATTATGGAGAAACCTTTGCACCCATTTCTAGAATAGAAGGAGTAATAATTCTACTTGCTTATGCTGCATTCAAAGGATTCAAAGTATACCAAATGGATGTCAAAGCTACATTCCTAAATGGAATACTAGAAGAAGAAGTATACATTGAACAACCATAAGGGTTTGTTGATCCAAACAAGAGAAACATGGTTTGTAGAATACACAAAGCCTTGTATGGATTGAAACAAGCACCGAGAGCATGATATGAAAGACTTCATTCCTATCTCATAAGTATTGGATTTGTAAGAACAAGTGAAAACAGTAATATGTATTTAAAAGATGATACTGATGATAACATTCTAATTGGTGAAATATGTGCTGATGATATCATATTTGGAGGTAATGATATGTTATGCAAATCATTTGCTATTGAAATGAGAAAATAGTTTGAGATGCCAATGTTTGGAGAGATCAAGTTCTTTTTTGGTCTACAGATTCTTCAACAGGATGTAGGCATATACATCACACAATCCAAATACATCAAGGAAGTTCTCAAGATATTCAAGATGGAGGACTCCAAGCCAGTTGGAACACCCATGGAAACTACATGCAAGCTGACAAAGGAAGACAAGTTAACTAAGGTAAATCAAACCCTATATAGATCTATGATTAGAAAAATCATGTATGTTGTACATAATAGACCAGATATAGCACATGCAGTTAAAATAGTTGCAAGATTCTCTGCTAATCCCAAGGAATCACACATGACTATTGTCAAAAGAATTCTGAGATATCTAAAGAATATCGAAGACTATGGCTTATGGTATAAAAGAGAAGGCAAATTTGAGCTTCAAGTCTCTACAGATGTTGATTGGGCTGGAAACTTAGATGATAGAAAGAGCACAATAGGAGGAGCATTCTTCATGGGTGACATACTTGTCACATGGATAAGTAAGAAGCAAGGATGCATCTCACAAGCTACTGCAGAAGCAGGATATGTGGTTTCTACTGCAAATTTCTCTAACATTTCATGGATCAAACAATTACTGGAAGGTATGAATATGAAAATTCTTGAACCGGTGATTATCTATTGTGATAATACAAGTGCTATAAACATTTCAAAGAACCCTGTCATGCATGCTAAGACAAAGCATATTGCTATCAAGTATCATTACTTAAGAGAACAAGTGCAAGAGAAAGAGGTGATACTATAATATGTTCAATCCAAGGAACAATTAGCAGACATATTCACAAAGCCATTTCCTAAAGATACATTTGAGTACCTGAGAAAGAGACTAGGGGTCTGACCCTTGTCTATTGGTCACTAAACTGGCTAGGAGTCTACATCAACCTACACATAATCAGAAGATCATTCATGTTGATGCAAGCAAAGAGATGGACTGCAAAGAGCTATCAATACATAGAAAGGTACTTATCTGCACCGAACACCAGAGTTATTGTATTGCTGATGGAGAGGAAATTCAAGGAATATATTATGAAAAAAAAAGAGATTTAATTTGGCATTGTTGTCAAAGGGAGAGATTATATCCATATGAAATATCTATCAAAAGTATTCAATGAAATATATTTCTATTAAAGAAAGAATAGAACTATCCATCAAGGAGAGGAACAGTCAAAGGGAGAGAAAACATTAGAGAAAGATTCAAAGAAACATCCATCTAAGGGAGAGAATTGGAAAAGTTAACACTGCATATCTATCCAGAAAAGGGAGAAGAGATTATACAACAAAGGGAGAGACAAAATCATAAGTTTCTACATCTATCCAGTGAAGGGAAAAAGAATGAATAAAGTACTGTACAAGAATCAAAACTAAGCTAGAAGAGCTTACCGAGAGCCAAATATTTGTATTGGTTATAGAAGAATAAGTTTGGTAGAGATTGATGAACTACAACTAATATGTTTCATATTATTATTAGTATGTAGTATGTTGCCATCAATGCCAAAGGGAGAGATTGATGAACTATAAATAATTGAATGTTTGAATATGTTAAGTTGATGATCACCGAGCTGCAGAAAGTCAATGCAAGACATTAAATCAGTTAATGTATTGTATTGTCACTGATGTCAACTTGATATACTCTGATTGGTCATATACATATTGTCACAATGCTTAAAGATATGAAGAGATAAAGGTTATGTTATCAGTAATGCATAAAAGTTCAGTATACACCAAGTGACAACAAACACTGATGGACAGTGCACACCGATGGATAGAGAACCCGAGAAGAGTCACAGTGTAAACCAATCAAGATACCTGAGTAAGCATTACTGAGAACAACAAAAGTGATACCCAAGAAGAACTAAAGGTCACAGTGTTTCCCAATGGATAGAAAACCCCGACGGACATAGATGCCTGAGGACAACTAAATTCAAGACCGAGAAAACAAGGAGTTAAACGCCGATCACAACTGAAGTTCATAAATGAAAAAAGACTTAGCTAGAAGGAGCTAAATATAGAGTTAACTGTTTGATTACATTTTTTTCATCGATCAGTTAAAAGATAAAGATAAGCTAGAGATTTAAAGCTATTTTTATTCCAGAAAACAAAGAGAGATCTACGGGATAAAACTAAAGCAAGCTTTAAAGCAAGAATGGCGAGATTTACAGATCACGTCAAGAACAAGAAAGACAAGGACTTAGAAATAGTGAAATCATGTCTATAAAAGAGACAAGCTAATTCATTATCAAGAAGAAGAATGTTGAAGAGAATTTTGGCGAAGATAAGAAGTCTTCATACAGATCTGATCAAACAAGCTGAAGAATAGAGCTAAGATTTCTGCGAACACTGAGCAATAGAAAAGCAACAACATTCATCGAGAAAAAATAAGTGGAGCAAAGGAACTGAAGAGAACATTTATTAGAAAGGTATTATGAGATTATAATAGATCTGAACATCTACAAGATTAAGTTGTATTTATGAATAGATCATATATTGTTTCAATTTAACCATTGATTCAGAAAATCTCTTAACAAAGTAGGATTTAACCATCCTTTATATATTGAGATACATCCCAAGGAGTATCAAAAGGTTTCTTATGAAGAAAACATAGTGAATGACAGATGTCAAGTGACAAACTGTTAGTTTTAAATCCTCTAACAAAGTCGCACTTAACAGTGTGTTTGTAACCTTTAACAGGGTTGGCTCTTCACCGAGCTCACTTCAAAAGAGTGGATTTTGGGTTACCATTCCCAAGTGGTTTTTTCCCCTAACAGGGTTTCCACATTAGAAATCCATGTGTCAAATGTGTATATGGTTCATTGCTTTGATGTTTTGCTTTACACATTACTAAAACTGGATTGATCGGTAAACACTAAGTTATTTACTATATTTCAGTAAAGGTTAAGAAAAGATGGACTGCTATTTGGTAAAGCTTAAGGAAAGGATAAGAGTATAATCACCAAGCAGTATACACATGTTATATTTGATAAAGGCATGCATCTTGTAGTACTGAAGATAACTATAGGTTTATATTTTTGGTATAAAGTTTTGGGTTGATTTATTGGATTATTTTTTTAGGCCACTGATTCACCCCCCCCCCCATCTCAGTTATTCTAACACTTACTTCTTGTTCTCATTCCAGCTCTTTTGTCTCCAATGATTTGGTCTTGTGGATGGTGTCTTCTGACATATTTAGCAAGTATAGGTTCAGATCTTTGTTCTTCATTTTGATCATCATTGTGATCTTCATTATCACTTGGTTCAACATTGTGAGCATTTTCCCGATTCTCAGTGTGTGCAACCTGTTGCTCAGTTGCATTGTTCTTTCTCTTAGGCAAGGTGTCAAGTTCTTTAATGTAGACAAATATGTTGTAATCTTCTAGTTCCTTTCTTCTTTCCTCATCATTTTTCTTAGCAAATTCATCCACTTTAAAATTTGCACTTTCAATGATTTTGTTAGAAGATTTGTTCAGACATTTATAAGCTTTTCTTTTAGTAGAATATCCTAGAAATATTCCTTCATCACTTTTAGAGTCAAGTGTCCCATTTCTATCATCTTTCAATATATAACATTGACTTCCAAAAATTCTAAAGTAACTCACATTTGGTGTGTATCCATACCATAGCTCATAAGGTGTCTTATTGGTGTCTTTCTTCAATTAAACTCG
>MU224113.1:419203-434189 GCA_018584345.1 Thuja plicata
CATTTCTATCATCTTTCAATATATAACATTGACTTCCAAAAATTCTAAAGTAACTCACATTTGGTGTGTATCCATACCATAGCTCATAAGGTGTCTTATTGGTGTCTTTCTTCAATTAAACTCGGTTTAGTTTATAGACAACATTAATTACAACTTCTCTCAAGAATGTTTGTGTGATGCCTTTTTCAATCATTAGTGTTCTGGCACAATCAACAATTGATCTATTCCTCCTTTCAACAATCCCATTTTTTTATAGTGTTCTCGGTGCAGAAACCTCTCTTGTAATCTCATGCTCATTACAAAAGTTAGTGAATTCATCAGTTATGTTCCACTTTTCTTTTCAACTTTAGCTTTATACCATTTGAACATCTTAAATGCTTCAGATTTCTCTTTTAAGAACATAACAGTCATCATCCTAGAATAGTCATCAACAAATAGAATAAAGTATCTATCACCATAATAGCTCTTTGTTCTCATTGGTCGACATAGGTCAGTATGGACTAACTCTAGAATAGCATTATATGTATATGTTTTTCTTTTGAAACTAGACTTTGTCATTTTTCCTTTTTGACAATTCTTGCATATAACATGGTCGGGCTTTGAAATACTTGGTAAGCCTCTTACTTTTCTTTTCTTACTTATCTTAACCATGTTGTCAAAATTCACATGACATAACCTTTTATGCCACAACCAAACGTCTTCATTTCTATCCAATAAACAAGTGGTCGAGCAGTATTGTCAATATAGAATAGATTACCTTTTGTTTTCTCACTAGTACTGATCAACTTTCCTATTCCATTATAGATCTTTGCATTTGTGTTCTGAAAGGCAACTGGGTATCCTGTGTTGTTCAACTGTAAAACACTCAATAGATTATAATTAAGTCCTTTCACCCAATATGCATTTTCACATCTAATCAGTTTATTCAACATGATGGCTCCTTTTCCTTCAACTGGGCAAGGTGAGTCATTACCCATCCTAACTGATCCACCATTATAATATTCAAAAGTTTCAAACTTTTCTTTATCTCTAGTCATGTGATGAGTAGAACCACTAACAATAATACAGATATCATTTTTGCTAACTTTAGATATAAGTGCAGTTTCAACATACCTTTCTTCTTTGTCTCAATCATCCTTCATAGCAAAAAGTACTACCTCAACATCTTCATCAGACTCAGTGTCAGTGTTTTCAGCTTTGTTCTCAACTAGGTAACAAGCCTTCTTGCCTTTTTCCTTGTAGTCTCGGTTATCTCTTCTTCCAGAGTGTCAGTTGCTTCTGTAGTCTTGGTCATCACTTCTGTTAAAATTATTTTCATAAGATTTGTCATTCTTTCTTTCATCCTTTCTCTTGTTAGGGCATCTAGCAGCAAAATGTCCAATTTATTTGCAATTAAAGAAGACCAATGGTAATTTACCTTTGTATCTTCCTTTGCATCTATGTAGTCTCCTAGCCATTAGTGCTTCAAGTTCATCAAGTTCTTGTTCATCACTATCACTGTCACTATCATTTATCATAGTGTGTTTGTGACTAGATTTGCTTTTTTTTAGAGAAGATTTGAATGCAAACTCAATAGTTGGTAAGACACTGTTGTCATAGTTGTTCATCTCAAATTAAATAAGTCTACCAATCAAACTATCAAGAGTAACATTATTATTTGTTACTTCTCTCATTTCTTGAATTGCAGATACTCTAATAGCATAAACATGTAGTAAGGTTCTCAGAATTTTACTTACAATTGTTTCTTCCTCAAGTACTCCTCCTACTCCACAGATAGCATTAACAACTTCTTCAATTTTTCTACTGTACTGAGTGATGTTCTCTCCTTATTTCACTTTCAAGTCATCAAACTTTCCTCTTAGGCTTTCAGCTTTAGCTCTCAACATATTTGTATCTCCTCCATGTACTAGCTTGAGTTTGTCTGACATTTGCTTTGCAGTGGTGCATGCTTTCACATCTTCAAATTCAGCATCAGATAGTGAAGAATCAAGTTCTATCATCATAGAATTGTGTTCATTTTTCTCTCTTAATTGATCAATAGTTAGAGGTCCAGTAGGTGCAACATATTCAGTATCCAAGTATTATGTGACATCATTTCTAATACCTGATAGGTGAAGTCTTATCCTACTTTTCCATGATGCAAAGTTGTCTTTTTTCAACTTAGGCACATCCCTTTTACTAATCTTGTGATCTTTAGCTTAAGTCCCTTTAAAATTTTCTTCCAAGCACCAAAGCTCTGATACCAATTGTTAGAATAACTAGGGGGGGGGGGGGGGNCTCTGATACCAATTGTTAGAATAACTAGGGGGGGGGGGGTGGTTAATCAGTGGCCTTAAGAAATAATTCCAAAAATCCAACCAAAACTTATATCTCAAGTATAATATCCTCTAGTTATCTTTCAGTCCATCAAGATGTATGCCTTAAATAACTTTGACAAATATAGCCTGCTTGGTAAGATATATTGTTTATCTTTTCTAGACTTTACCAAGTAGCAACAATTAAATTTAGTGTTAACTGACCAATCCAATTTTAGTAATGTGTAAAGTAAACTATCAATGCAATGAAATAAATATACATTTGACACATAGATTTTTAACGTGGAAACCTTGTTAAGAGAAAAACCACTTGGGACCGGTAACCCAAATTTTTCACTCTTCTAAAGTGAGCTCAGTGAAGAGCCAACCCTGTTAAAGGTTACAACACACTATTAAGTGCGACCTTGTTAGAGGATGTAAAAATAATAGTTAGTCTTTTGACCTAGCATTCACAATGTTATCAACAAGAAAATCTTTTGATACTCTTGAGTTTCTCAAAACAATAAGGATGGTTAAATCCCACTCGGTTAAGAGATTTTCTGAATCAATGGTTAAACTAAAACAGTAAATGATCTGTTCAAAATACAACTTTATCTTGTAGATATTCAGGTCTATTGTTAGTCCAATAATACATCTCTGATCAATATGCTCTTCAGTTCCTTTTCTCCCTTCTTTGTTCTTCTCGGTGAATACTCTGTCCTCTGTTGCTTGGTGTCTGCAAAATTCCTTGGCTCTATTCTTTAGCCTGTATGATCAGATCTACATGAAGACTTCTATCTTCACCAAAATTATACTCAACATTCCTCTTTTCATAATGAATTCCTTGTCTCTTTATGTAGACATGATTAGCCGCTCGATCTCCTTGTTTTCATCGTAGATCACTTTTTGATCTGTAAAACTCACCATGCTTGCTTTAATCCGTAAAGCTTTGCTTTAGTTTTATTCTGCAAATCTCTCCATGATAGATGGGAATAAAATGTGCTTTAAATCTCTTGCCTTTATTTAGTTTAACTTATCGATGAAAATAAAGCAATCAATCAGTCAATCTAAATATAGCTCCTGCCAGCTAAGTGTTTTTGTCGTTCTTTATCTTCAGTTCTGACCAGTCAACAACTTCACTTAGCTCGGTCACCGACTTTAGTTATCCTCGGTAACAACTTTAGTTATGCTCGGTAAATAGCTCCTGCTCGGTTACTGCGGTGCTCGGTATACACTATGAACTACTCGGTGTTTACTGTCTGTTGGTGTTTACTATCACTCGGTGTATACTGAACTTTTATCTTTTACTGACTGCATAAACTTTGTCTCTTCAACTCTTTTAAGTTTATGACATTGTGTATGACCAATCAAAACATATCAAGTTGACATCAATGACAATACAATACATTAACTAATTTAGTGTCTTGCATTCACTTTTGCAACTCGGTGATCATCAACTTATCATCTTCAAACATTCAATCAGTTATAGTTCATCACAATTATGTTTAATTTTTTTAAGGTGTTTAATGTACCCAAGAATATAGTATATAAGGGTACTAGTTAGTATTAATTAATTTGATAGAAAATAAAGAAACTATGTAATAAATGTTTATCTCACATGTTTGTAAAATACCTTAGGTTTAATAGAATTATTAAAAATAAGAAGATGGATTGTATTTTATAAGAGCATTGCTCAAAGGAGTTTTTCCTCTTAAAGAGGCACATGCTTTATTAATACATTTTGTTATTTGTAATGAAATATAAATCTTATATTTTGTTTTTATGTATTGTATATTTTTCATATTTTTTGTATTGAACTATATTTTGTAGGAATGTACCAAATGCGACAATCCTTGCAAAAATTATGCTAATAAAATAAAATGTGAGTATAAAAACTCAAAAATTATATCGTATAAAATTGATAAATTTGCATTAATAATTTACTAGCCTCTTTGAGTAGGTAAACTCCTTTGAGTAGTCCTCAATATAATTTGTGGGTACTAAAGAAATAGCCTACAACCTATATTTATATTGATTATAATGAAGATATCTAATATTTTTAAACCATATAAGATTATGCAAAATGGCTCAAGCGGTGTATTACAAGTACATGTGTCCAAAGCCTTTATTATAATAAAGAAGGTTAGTACTAAGGGATCCTAAAAACATGCCTTGAGAAAAATATAAATTTGTATGCATAAAATCTATTTGTATGTTGATTGATGAGTGTTCGACGATAGAAAAAATATTTTAAAATTTCTCTTGGATATTCTTTTTTGGTGATCTAAATAACCTACAGATTTATCCTTTTATGCAATTCACCCCAGTGTTTAAACTTGAATACTTAACACTTACATCTATGAATAATGACCAATAGGAACCAAACTGGCTTGAGCCTAAAATTATAATTTGATTTTAGAAAATGGGGGTCAAGGTGTACTTGTGATCTTAAATTAGGATTAGGATCACATGAGTAGACTTGAGATTGAATTAAGAACAAGAAGCTTAAGGGTTGGATCTAGATCGAGGGAGTGAAAACTTAAGCTTAGTTGAACTTAAGGATGAATGATAATATTTTGACAAAAAATAATGTGTTTAAATAGTGGACTATTAAATTGGGGACACTTAATTCAAATCCAAAATGAATGGAAAAAGAGCTATTTATATACTTTTCACCTCATCACTTCTACAACTAGAAAGATGAATTTTTTTAAACAATACAAGCGAACTGTATTATCTAGGTACTTTAAGTGTTATATATACCAATTTGATTACAAAACATATTATTTGAAAACCTCTTGAAATTAATATTTTAAACTTACTATTGTAATAGTATCAATGCAAATTTCTATTTTGTTGTGTGCTCGTTTTCATAGAATAGCTTAATATAATTACATATCAACAAGAGAAACACTCTTTTCCTGCGTGTAGTTCATCCCTTAAGGTCCTTGTCCAATCCCATTTTACAGTTTCCCTACACTCATTTTTAAATGTTTGACTTTATTACCTCTATATATTCTCATTGTTAGCCACTCATCACACCTATATTTACACACATATCCAAACTCTCCATCACCACCTCAAGAGATCATATACTAAGGGTTTAAGACTGATTTTCAAATTCAAATTGTTGACTCCAACCCTTTTCCACTAGCCATTAATAGTTGACTTGGTAGATGTTTATATGATATGCTACCATGTCTATGTCTTAGTATTTAACTTGATCCTATGATTTACAAGACAATTATGCATATACAATCACTTCCATAGAGCTCAAGTGTTACCCTCAAGGGACTTAGATTTGACCTATAGAAGATATTAAGACTTTTGATTTCAAAATAATATACATCCCAAGAGCATCAATTTCTCGACAATGACAAACATATTACATATAACATCTACAAACTAAATATTCTATCCCATAACATTCAATTCTTAAAACATTACTTTTATTTAACAATTTCTAACTCCTCAAATAAATTTAAACTACTATATTTAATTATAAGCATTTATCTAATTATGTTAAGTGATTTTATTCTTTTGTTCCCTCATAAATAGACATGATCTTCAATTTGAAGATGGATCAATTCACTTGTAATTCAGGACGAGAAGTAGTTATAAAACAAGCCATTTATTGTCTCTAATTATTTATTAAAAAATGAAAAATACAATCAATCTCAGTTCCCTTGGAAATGCTCCAAGGTGAATATAAAAAAAATCAAATCCGTGAAATGAAAAAAAAAAACAAAAAACAAAAAACAAACGCAGCAGCAGGAAAGAAATTAAGGACAAAAAAATTCAAAGGCTTTTTTCTAATGTGAAGTCCAAAACAGGGCACCCTGCCAGATTGCCAAAAAAAGCCAGGTAACAGCAACGCATTTCAATTGACACCTCTGGCCAGCATCTCTTCATACTGCAGCAGCGAAATCTGGCGCTGAAATTTCATCTGGCCGTAAAATTTTGCAATAAATTCCTCAGCTTTTCGATCTTCTTGATCGTCTTCCTCCTCATATATGCGTGCAGGATTCTCAAAAGGCCGGCATGCAACCCCTTCTGTAATCGCGCTAGGGCTCACCACAAATTTGGGGGATTCAAATTTGTCTTCAAAGGAGAAATCGGGCTTAAAGCAGGAAAGAAAATTGTGGCGGCTCGTTAATTTGTTTGCAAAGTGTTGTAAAGCAGGGGTTGCAGGGCTGTTGGAGCACGAAAATTCGTATTCTCTCAGGCCGCGAGGATCAGACGTTGGGGTTCGATGAGAGATCAGGCTTCTGAAGATCTTGGCGAACACTTTCCCTCTTACGCGCACGTCTAATTCCAGCAAATTCCTGCGCTTCAACAGACATTTTCTGATCATGAACAGAGTCATCCGCAGCGTATTCCACGCTTTCTTCTTTCTTATTCCTATCGCTTCTACGCTTTTCATCTTTCAGAACAATTTCAGAGCAAGCTTTGAGGTAAGCTCGCTTGGATTTCATGTCTATATAGACAAAACCAGAGAATTTAGCTGTTTCTGTTCCAGCTGTACGCGGTTACAGAAATAAAGTAATAGCAGGAGAAGAGGATTCAAATGAAATTGATTTCTTTCCGTGCGTTCACGTGAAAACATTAGAGATGCAGTGCCAACTAGACAATGCATGTGGCCAGCTTGCTTTTTTATTTTTGTAACAATCACGAATGCTGTCCCTTCCTGCTTTCATTTGCGTGTACTAGGGTTTGGTCTTAGCTGTCAATTCAAGTCTATGTGATGGGAAGGAACTTTTATTACAATACATTATATGTGCCCGTCAGAGGAATGCTTAGTGTACTTCAAATATTTAGTTGTACTTTTGTAAGGAAATAGTTTGGATATTATTCAAGTAAATTCATTTACTTTTCTATATTGACAAGCTTGAGCAATTGTTAAATCTTCAAGGTGGGGATGGAGTTGATTTGGGAGAGTTTGTGAGAAGGCGTGTTCTTAATGTGGACTATCTTATTTTGATTGTAAATTTGGGTGAGGGGTGTAAGAGCACTTATTTTCTCTTGAGTATTTTTGTGGTTTAGAGAGGATGCAAGTTAATGTCAACAAGACTAAAATCATGATTTTATCTATCAAAAGAAAGCAACGTCAACATGTTTTTCATTTAGAAGACAACACTCTTAAACAAGTTAAGGAGTACAAATATCTTGGGTTTGACTTCAACAAGAAGTTAATTTGGGAGGGTTGCACAAAAAAGAGAAGTGTGAGTGGGTGGAAAGCCTCTATGCTCTTCAAAATAGATATAGAGAAGTTGAACTTTGGGATTTAAAACTATCTAGGGTCCTTTTTGTCTTCTAGTGCTCAAAGGAGGAATGTCGAACAACAGTGCAGGTGGGATGGGAGTCTCTCCTAGAATTTTCACATGAGTTGGACATTCTAACCTAAGTGGAAGCAGAGGCGAAAAATGCAGAGGAATGGAGTTGACCTTTGAGCCCAGTGACTTATGGTTCTACGAACTTGTGAGGAAGGTGAAGGAGGAGAAAAAAGGGAAGAAATTTATTTCCCTAGGTTGAGTGCCCTATGATTTTTCATTTTAAATTTAGTAGTTTAATGTTGCTAAAGGTTAGTTTCGAGGATTTTGATTTGTAAGGGTTAGGCACGGTTCCCATGACTGGGGCTTAAGCTATATTTTTAAG
Organism: Thuja plicata; assembly: GCA_018584345.1. Classification (NCBI taxonomy): domain Eukaryota; kingdom Viridiplantae; phylum Streptophyta; class Pinopsida; order Cupressales; family Cupressaceae; genus Thuja; species Thuja plicata. Next base: position 427,153 of record MU224113.1, read on the forward strand.
GAAGATGAGGTCCCTTGAACAAAATTTTGTTTGGCTATGCAATTATTTAGAATCTTCTCCTTCAAAGTAGGAGCTCCTACATTTTAGTGTTGCATATTTATGCGGTTGAAAAAGGGACGGGGCTAGAAATTGCTCTATCGGCTTAGGAATGTTTTTGCCACTTGTCAAACATTTAATTTCAATTTTTTCTTAAAAAATAATTTTGGAGGGAAAATATTTTTTTACTTATTTTTTCCATGCACAAAGTATGGAAGACAAAGTTGTTGTATTCATGAGACCACCAACTTCCTTAAATTTTAGAGCTTTAAGTTTTTAAGTTGAACTAAACCAAAAAATTAATGGGAAAATAACAAGCAACTCCAACCCTATTTTTACGAAGCCCCCTTCCATGGGGACCCTAGCCTTATGGTCGTTTCCATGACATTTTGAGTTTTTGTACTTCTTAACAATAAGGTGTTAAAAGCTCAATAGCGTGTAGAGGTGGTAGAATTGAATTATAGAAGGATTTTTGTTTATGTATCTGGAGTAGGTAGAGATAGGAGGTGGAATATGGCAAAGATGTCATTTTGGGTTTTAAACAACATATATATTATGTACTTTTGAGATTATATTAGTAAAATCTATACTATTTTTATCGATTAAGAAAAATTCTAGAAAATTATTTAATTACGGGGGGCTAGAAGGCGAATTAGTTAATAATGGAGGGAAAATGAATGAATTAAGTAACTTAAAATTATTGAACCAATAATAGAAGGAAAAGGATAATGAATTAATTCAATAATTAAAACTTATTTAATTGATAGAGGAAATATTAGCTTAATTAAATAATAATAAAATATCTAATTAATATGTATAGAAGAATTAATGAGAAGGAGATGACATGACAAGATGAATTTACGCATTAGTCATTTTTAGATGCTTACACTTGCCTTTATGAATGTGTGATTACTTTTGATTTTTTGTAGTTGTATGTAACATAAAATCTATATATAGGGGCTATATCCAGATTCTTTTTTCCCTATCACTTCTTGTCAAACCCCTTCGCTTCATATTTTTCTTTAGAAGTAATGAAACAAAAAAATGTGTGAATCATTTTAAACACATAATTAATCTCTTGTGCTATAGTGTGAAAGAAGAAACACATTTTAATTTAGGTGTATCATGTCAACCCATTCATATTTTTGCATTTCTCTCACACCTCTCCTTTGCACTTGTTGTTAGATTATGATTAACTTATCTAGGATTATATATTGTTGGTTTGGATCAACACTTTGAAACTCAATTAGAAGGGAAGCCAACCTTCTATGGAGGTTTGATCTCATTTGCAAGGTCCCACACCTTGATACCTATTGCATTGTGTCATTGGAATGCTAAACCTATTCAATAAGTTACCATTTCATGTGATAGAGATTTTTGGCACACTTGTGCAAAAAATTTAACAAGTCTTACTTCATTTAACTAAGAATATTAATGTGATTCTTTGTGGTTACATTAATTGAATAAATCATATAAGAACTTGGAGATTCTACAATTATTCTTTTGGTAGTTATGTTGGTATGTACCTTGTTCTCTAGATTGAGTAGATCTAGTTGCTCTTGTTTTATGCATTTGTGAATGCATTTATAGCTTCCTTTTTAATATGTAAAGGTGTCACAAAGATGTCTCTTTTTTCCCTCCACCCTACAAAAAATAATTTTTATACATCTTCATTAGTCATCTCTTACTATGACAGTTGTTGGTTTCATCCCAAATAACCCTACTATAGTCGGTTAACAAGGTTCTCCTAATACTCTACTTTGAACCAACCTTTCTTAGCTTCTTGTTATAAATATGACTATGTTGATCATAAACCACAAGAAGCTTACTTCTTTCTCCATCAACATGTTTACCCTCTCATTTAACTACATAACATGAATAACTTGGAAAACATTAGCATCAAGGATATAATGTTGAGCTTCCATGAATAGTTAAGGGCTAGTGAATGGGTGAAGGCATATAACTTGCATAAAGAACATTATCCTTATCAAGATCAACTTCATTATCAACAAATAAAAACATAGAGAAAGTAACTTGAAGAGAGTCTTTACAAAAATGTTGTCGCTAAGAAATAACAAATAAAGTAATTGGTAGCCAAGGAGATATAAATCATGCAAGAAGCTAGAATAACCTCCTTAGAATTTCCTCACTTTAATGTTCCAAGATTCATATATTGTCATCCTTTTGAAAGCTCCTAATCTATACAGGCTTGACCTACTATCCCACAAAAATGCCCCCTTAAAATTTTATAGTCCCGGAAGAAACCTAATAAATATTATGATCCCCCTGAATTGCTTTTCTTATTTTGACACCATTTCACTCTTCAAAGGTGGGTCTATTGTTAGGGGGGGATTCTATTTTTGATGACAAAATACTATGTTTGAGGCAAGGGAAGATCATATTGCTCTTTGTGAATCATCTTGTGATCATTTTTTTTGAAAAATTAGAGTTGATGTACTTGAGAAAATTGAGAAATACCACTGGTAGTTACAAAACACTTAGTTAGTGGAGAATGATAGAGGGGAAGATATGGTGCTCTTGTTTGATGAGATCCCTTTTTTTCTAACCATGACTTAGAATGCATATACTATGTCCACACTTATATTCTAGTTTTGAAGTAGTAGGTTGATGATGAAGAGCTTGTTGAGTTACCAATTTGTGAAGATAGATATGAGGTTGAAGATAAGCATGAGAATGGTCTTATTCTCCTAGATAATTTTTTTTATATTCATGAGTTTGTTCTCTAACTTGAGTGATATTATACTAGAACTTGTATTCTAGGAAGAAATATTGACACTTCTCCTAATTATCATGAAGGATTCCATGAAGAAAGGATGTGTCCAATCATGTAGAAGAGTAAAGAGGAGGTTGATGAAGGTCTATTCTAGGATGATTTAGAAAATTACTGACCAATCTCTAACATCAAGCCATCATATTTTGGTCCCAAAGATCAAGAGTAGCATGAGCATGAGAAGGAAGTTCCCATGCTTTGAAATGATTCAACAAAATTAGACTATTTTCAATAGCAGTATAATATTTCTTAGTAATATTATGCACAATCATGAGTTCAACATTGGTTATTTGAACTTTTCTATTTCAAAAGGATTAAATTTTAGGCATCTACCTTAGTTGGAGATAAGAAAATCAGCCTAATTCATTAGATTATTTCTAAGAATGAAGATAAGAATCAAGGAGAGTGCGATCTACTTACCCATCCATTTCAAAAAGGTTATTCACATATAAATTTTCTATGTGTAAGTTAATTTTTCATAATTTTTTAGAGTCACTTTTGTAACTTGTTGGATTCCTATCATTTTCGGTTGGTTATTTGGATGAACATAAAAATATACGAAATTGGTAAGAAAATGTTGCTATTTTAAAAAGTCGGTCAATAGTTTTGTTTAAAGTATTTTTTTTCTTATTGGTTGGTGTAGATTGGGTTAGGCACATTTTTCTTCCTCTGGAAGTACAATTTGCATAATGTTGTGTCCTATTTTGAGGTGTTTTGAGACAATCTTGTTTTATCTATTCTTATCCCCGTGACTCTATTCCAATGGATGGGCATGTGCATGATCATGGTATGCCAAAAAGTGGCGATGTGAAAAAATCCTCTTTTCACTCGTCCAAAAATGCGCTAAAAAGTGTGTTGAATTTTTAGTAGGCATGGGTGTCAATACACATGGCCAAACCAAAAACCAATGCACAAGCCTAATCAGATATCAGATTTGAAATCAAATATCTCAATTTGAAATCGAATATCAGATTTGAAATCGGATATCAGATTTGAAATTGGATATCCATTTTCAAATCGGATATCAGATTTTTGCCCCCAAAATTTTTCTTTCCATTTAAAATTTCAACATTTGCAATTTCGAACTTTTTCCTTCCATGTTATTTTCATTTTTTTTTTAGTTTTTAATTATTGTTATAGATATCATTTTTTATAATATTAATGTTTTGATATTAACATTAGTATTAATATTATAATAATAATACCTAGGAGATCTATGATGCAGAGGCACTAAGCACTAGTGCATGCATCTTAAAAATTCATCCAAAACTGTCATGTTGCTACCCTCTGCATAGACCCATACTGTGTCATGAATAACTTTTGAATAAAACAATATATGAAAAATCCCTCCGATGAGGATGGGATTAATTAGGTTCTCTAAACCATTCTCCAAGATGAGAAAGATCCAAGGGTTGAGTTGGGAGCTATGACCCCCGCAACAACACCCAATTTTCTGTGATAAAAAACCAAGACTGGATTTGCAGAAAATTTGAACTTTATTTATACATCTCAGAGAATAATTCATACATTTTAGCATCCTATCCACAAAAAATAGAATCTACTATCATTTAATTAATTGATTCCTCTTCCACTCCAACCATTTCTTGGAAGTTACATTCGAAGAGGAATACCAAAAGACTCCTATGCATGTGTTTCCCACTAAAAGACAATGTAACCGTTATGTTTGAAAATCTAAATCTTTCAACTATGAAAACAACTCAAAACTAATTAAAGCTTATAAACTATAAAATCCCTAATGTCTTCCAACATCTTGGAGACCTATTCTAAACACTTCTAACCTCTTAGTAACCCTTAAAAAATCCTTGACACTCTTGGACACTATTGGTCCACTTACAATGCATATTAGTCCTTTATGACTATTACAATCACATGCTATTTAGAAAACCATTATAGGTTTTAGAACTTCATAGTTGATCTACTTTGATGTACTCTCTCTCTCTCTCTCTCTCTCTCTCTCTCTCTCTCTCTCTCTCTCGGGTTATAAGGTGTCATAAGGGTTCGTAGGACCCATTAATGGGTCCTAGGATTCCTTAAGACACCTTAAGACCCCTAATATGTACTCTTATACTTTCTAATGGGTCGTAAGGTGTCGTAAAGGGTCGTAGGACCCATTAATGAGTCCTACGACCCCTTAAGACACCTTACGACCTCTAAGATGTACTCTTAGGCTTCATAATGGGTTGTAAGGTGTCGTAAGGGGTTGTAGGACCATTAATGGGTCCTAGGACCCCTTAAGACACCTTACGACCCCTTAGGAACCCTAAGAATACATCTTAGGGTTCCTAGTACACATTAATGGGTCTCAAGGGATCATAGGACATATTGATGTGTCTTAGGAGCTGTTAATGGATGCTAGGACCCCTTAAGACAACTTACAAACCCTAAGATGTACTGTTAGGCTTTCTAATGGGTCATGAGGTGTCATAAGGGGTCGTAGAACCCATTAAGACACCTTACGATCCATTAGGAACCATAAGAATACATCTTAGGGTTCCAAGTACACATTAATGGGTCTCAAGGGATCATAGGACATATTATTGTGTCTTAGGACACCATAAGACCCCTTACGACCCTTAAGATGTACTCCTAGGCTTCCTAATGGGTTATAAGGTGTCATAAGGGGTCATAGGACCTATTAATGGGTCGTAAGACCCCTTAAGACACCTTAAAACCCCTAAGATGTACTCTTAGGCTTCCTAATTGGTTGTGAGGCATCATAAGGGGTCGTAAGATCCATTAATGGCTCCTAGGACCCCTTAAGACACCTTATGACCCCCAAGATGTACTCTTAGGCTTCCTAATGGGTTGTAAGGTGTCATAAGGGGTCGTAGGACCCATTAATGCATCCTAAGACCCTTATGACACCTTACAACCCCTAAGATGTACTCTTAGGCTTCCTAATGGGTTGTAAGGTGTCATAAGGGGTCCTAGGACCCATTAATGGTCCTTCAACCCCTTAAGACACCTTACGACATCTAAGATGTACTCTTAGGCTTCCTAAGGGGTTGTAAGGGTTTATAAGGTGTTTTAGCAGTCATTAATGGGTCATACGACCCCTTAAGACACCTTACGACCCCTAAGATGTACTCTTAGGATTCGTAATGGGTCGTAAGGTGTCATAAGCAGTCATAGGACCCATTAATGGGTCTTAGGACACCTTAAGACACCTTACAACACCTTAGGAACCCTAAGAATACATCTTAGGGTTCCTAGTATATATTAATGGGTCTCAAGGGGTCATAGGATATATTACTATTTCTTAGGAGCCATTAATGGATGCGAGGACCCCTTAAGACACCTTATGACCCCTATGATGTACTCTTAGGATTTCTAATGGGTTATAAGGTGTCCTAAGGGGTCATAGGACCCATTAAGAAACCTTACGACCCCTTAGGAACCCTAAGAATACATCTTAGGGTTCCTAGTACACATTAATGGTTCTCAAGGGGTTATAGGACATATTAATGTGTCTTAGGACACCATAAGACCCCTAATAAGTACTCTTAGGATTTCTAATGGGTCGTAAGGTGTCATAAGGGGTTGTAGGACCCATTAATGGGTCCTAGAACCCCTTAAGACACCTTACAACCCCTTAGGAACCCTCATAATATATCATAGGGTTACTAGTACATGTTAATAGATCTCAAGGGGTCATAGGGCATATTACAGTGTCTTAGGACACCATAAGACCTCTTACGACCCCTAAGATATACTCTTAGGCTTCCCAATGGGTCGTAAGGTGTCATAAGGGTTTGTAGGAGCCATTAATACATGATAGGACCACTTAAGACACCTTACGACCCCTAAGATGTACTCTTAGGATTTCTAATGGTTTGTAAGGTGTCATAAGGGGTAGTAGGACCCATTAATGGGCCCTAGGATCCCTTAAGACACCTTACAACCACTAAGATGTACTTTTAGGCTTCCTAATGGGTCGTAAGGTGTCATAAGGGGTTGTAGGACCCATTCATAGGTTGTAGGACCCATTAATGGGTCCTAGGACCCCTTAAGACACCTTATGACCCCTAAGATGTACTCTTAGGCTTCCTAAGGGGTTGTAAGGGTTCATAAGGAGTTGTAGGAGTCATTAATGGGTCCTACGATCCTGTAAGATACCTTACATCGCCTAAGATGTACTCTTAGGCTTCCTAATGGGTCTCTCTCTCTCTCTCTCTCTCTCTCTCTCTCG
>MU224113.1:434284-445198 GCA_018584345.1 Thuja plicata
GTCATAAGGGGTAGTAGGACCCATTAATGGGTCCTACAACCCCTTAAGACACCTTACGACCCCTAACATGTACTCTTAGGCTTCCTAATGGGTCGTAAGGTGTCATAAGGGGTTGTAGGACCATTAATGGGTCCTAAGACCCCTTAAGAAACCATACGACCCCTTAGGAACCCTAAGAATACATCTTAGGGTTCCTAGTACACATTAATGGTTCTCTAGGGGTCATATGACATATTAGTGTGTCTTAGCACACCATAAGACCCCTTAAAACCCCTAATATGTAGTCTTAGGCTTCCTAATGGGTTGTAAGGTGTCATAAGGGTTTGTAGGAGCCATTAATGAATGCTAGGACCCCTTAAGACACCTTACGACCCTTATGATGTACTCTTAGGATTTATAATGGGTTGTAAGTTGTCATAAGGGGTCATAGGACCATTAATGGGTCCTACGACCCCTTACGAAACATTACGACCCGTAAGATGTACTCTTAGGCTTTCTAATGGATCATAAGTTGTCATAAGGGGACGTAGGACCCCTTAATGGGTCCTATGACCCCTTAAGAGACCTTACGACCCCTAAGATGTACTCTTAGCCTTCTTAATGGGTTGTAACATGTCATAAGGGGTTGTAGGAGCCAATAATTGGTCCTAAGACACCTTACGACCCCTAAGATGTACTCTTAAGCTTCCTAACGGGTCGTAAGGTGTCATAAGGGGTCGTAGGACCCATTAGTGGGTTGTAGGACCCGTTAAAACACCTTACAACCCCTAAGATGTACTCTTAGGCTTCCTAATGGGTTTTAAGGGTTCATAAGGAGTTGTAGGAGTCATTAGTGGGTCCTACAACCCCTTAAGACACCTTACAACCCCAAATATGTACTCTTAGGCTTCCTAATGGGTTGTAAAGTGTCTTAAGGTGTAGTAGGACCCATTAATGGGTCCTTGGACCCCTTAAGACACCTTACGACCCCTTATGAACCCTAAGAATACATCTTAGGGTTCCTAGTACACATTAATGGGTCTCAACAGGTCATATGACATATTATTCTATCTTATGAGCCATTAATGGATGTTAAGACCCCTTAAGACACCTTATGACCCCTAAGAAGTACTCTTAGGCTTTCTAATGGGTCGTAAGGTGTCATAAGGGGTCGTAGGACCCATTAATGGGTCCTAGGACCCCTTAAGACACCTTACAACCTCTTAGGAACCCTATGAATACATATTAGGGTTACTAGTACATGTTAATGGATCTCAAGGGGTCATAGGACATATTAAATTGTCTTAGGACACCATAAGACCCCTTAAGACCCCTAAGATGTACTCTTAGGCTTCCTAGTGGGTTGTAAGGTGTCATAAGGATTTGTATGAGTCATTAATGGATGCTAGGACCCCTTAAGACACCTTACGACCTCTAAGATGTACGCTTAAGCTTTTTAATGGTTTGTAAGGTGTCATAAGGGGTAGTAGGACCCATTAATGGGTCCTAGGACCCCTAAAACACCTTACAACCACTACTATTTACTCTTAGGCTTCCTAATGGGCCATAAGGTGTTATAAGGGGTTGTAGGACCGATTCATAGGTCGTAGGACCCATTAATGGGTCCTAGGACCCCTTAAGACACCTTACGACCCCTAAGATGTACTCTTAGGCTTCCGAAGGGGTTGTAAGGGTTCACAAGGAGTCATAAGAGTTATCAATGGGTCCTACGACCGCCTAAGACACCTTACGTCCCCTAAAATGTACTCTTAGGCTTCTCTCTCTCTCTCTCTCTCTCTCTCTCCTAGGTATTATTATTATAATATAAATAATAATAAATATAATACTAATATTATACTATTATACAATAGTAATATAATACTAATTTATATAATATAATACTAATATTACTAAATATCATACTAATATAATATAATATAATAGTAGTATTATATAATAGTAGTATTATATAATACTAATATAAATAATAATAATTTAATACTAATGCTATTATCATTTAGTAATTGTATAATATTAATATTATAAAATATGAAATCTATAAAAAACTAAAAAACTAAAATCAATATTGAAAATGTTGAAATTTCAAATGGGAAGTGAAATTTTGGCGGGAGATATCCGATATCCGATAATATCTCATATCCGATATCCGATAATATCTCATATCCGATTTAATATCTCATATCTTTTTGAAATCTGAAACATGCATCACATTCTATGCTTCGCCTACTATAAGAAAATTAAGAAAAAAACTATTTTGTAAAGTTTAGAATTAGTTAAGGTGGTCAGACATGGGAGTTTTATTATTATGAAAAGGTCATAGTAGAAAATTCATAATTAATTAACTATTTGTTAAAAAATTACACAAAAATATGCGTCACATCTGGGCATGAGTCTACTACTTATATCTAGAATCTTGTGAAAAGATATCATCATTTGATCATGATTAAGGTGGTCAGACATACACGTACTTTTTATCCTTTTCTTGAAATTTTCATACTACTGCATTGAAATCTAAAATTTTCAACAATTAGATTAATTAATTTTTTTTTTCAGAAAAGGGCTAGTAGTTTAGAAACTACATTCAATTTCCTACAGATTCTATTCTTACAACTTTTTCACATAAGGTTGATAAGATGTCCAACTTTTTACGTCAAGTTGACTAACCCTGATTTTCTAATTTTTCATTGCCACTTAAGGCCATAGCTTGGTATACCATGATCCTGCACATACCCGGATACTTAAGGATTTGTATTCCATGTTTAGTAGATAAGAATCCCATGAACTTGCCAAAATGTTGGCTCTTTATGTGCCTCTTCTATTTTTCCACTAACTATATCTTATCTAATAACTTTATGTGGTTCATCATGTCAATGCAATTTTAGGTTGTGGTTTTCCTTTCTTTATTATTTGTCAATTAAACTTATTAAATAATCTTGAAAATTGGATAAGTGAAAGGGTTTTTTCTAGGTTCCCGTCTTGTAGAGTTCCCGAATGAGAAGAGCTTTAATTCTAATTTGGGGAGGATTAGGTAAGAATTAGTATTTAGTTATATGCGGTTGAAGCTTTGGCATGTTTTTGGCACATTTTCTAATCCATCAACTAGGTTCTCAAAACCTCAAGAGCCTTTAATTGGTTCCTAGTTACTCCTCTTCCTCTAATATTTGTGTTCCTATGTCTTAGTTATTTTCAAGTGTTGTTGGGAGATATTTTGGTTCTTACAACCACAGGAACTGGGTTGATCAAAGGATTTGTAGGAAGAACATGAAGCAAAGAAGAAAAATGAGGTGGAGATTCCCATGGTTCTTAGAACCATAGGAAATTTTAAAAAACTTTAAAATTCCCATTTCTTTCCTTGAAATGGGTCATTATAAAGTGCAAAGGATAAAATGAGGAATATACTTGAGGAAGTATCATTGACAATTCCAATGATTCCCGAAACTACAAAAATCTCCAATAGTTCTTGGTTCTTGGTCAACCCCCAACCATTGATAAAAAGAAGACCAAAATATGACATGGGGTTACAAGAAAGTAAATGCCATCTACTTAAAAGAAAGAATGAGGAAGCCAAAGAAAGACAAAAGATATAATGGATAAAAAAAATTGTGGTTCTTGGAGTTGTAGGGACTTGTGATGGTTCTTGGTTCTAGCCAAACCCCGACAACTAAGAAAAATAAGAAAAGAAGTTCTCAAATTTAAGAAGACATAGATAATGTGTTAGGAGTTGAATGGTAGTTTCTAGAACCAAATGCACCTTTGATAAGGTTCTTGATTCATATGGAAGCCTCGACACTTCAATATATATATATATATATATATATATATATATATATATATATATAGGGGAGAATGCAATTGATACCAAGGAGAGAAAATAAAAGGTCAAAAAGTGATAAATGAAATAAGATAGAGAAGATAAAGGAAAATAGTAAATGAATTCAAGGGAAAAATATCTTGAGGTTCTTGGAACCATGGGAACCTTTGTTTCTTTTCTGATTCCTCTAGAACCTCCAACCTTTGGAATTGAAACATTAGATCTTCTAATGAGTTTTGGAGCTCTATAAATATGACACTTTGAAACTTTCATCTTTCTTGAACATGTCTTATTTTTATAAACAACATATTTTTATCCACAACTATTAATATTTAAATATTCATTAACATAAGAAGATTAATAAATATTCATACATTAATTTAATACCAATCAATATTGTTTAACTAATTTATTATATAATATTATTAATTTAAGTGTGATAGCATTTATGAAAGGTTGGATGGTCAAGAAACTTGATGCTAGCATTGAGGTAAATTTTTGCATGGGTCTCATCAACCGCCAAGTGGTATTACATAAACCATGGGTCTAATATTAGGGTGCCAGCAAGAAGTTGAGTCCACTTTTTGGGCAAAAAGTGGAAGTGTTTTCCCTGATTTTCAAGTTGTCTATCAATTGATGTCAAAATTTGAGGCACTTAGAGATTGAATATCAAAAAAATCCACTAATAGAAAATGTAGTGCTCASAGTCTATTTTTCAAATATGTAATTTATTTAAATACCCACATAGTATAAAATATATTTAGTAGGCATGTTTAAAAACCTCTTTTTCAAAATGCCTGTTTCAGGACCATACCCCGCATGTGTACGACCACCCTATTTTGAAGTAATTTTTCATTCTTATTTACTTTTTGGTACTAATTTTTCCATTTTTAATGCTAGACTTTTTTTCAAAATGAAATATTTTTCTAATGCACAACCCACATGAAACTTTCATCTTAATAATACATATAATATTCAAAGTGGCTCCAAGAATGTCTAACAATACGATACACACATATGTAGATCCACTAGGAGTACCACAAATAATGTCAATTTTATATTCAAGGAATTAAATACTATGAAAATCATCCTCATTTTCATGAGCAATAATATTATCAATTTTATATATCATGGGAATATTTTTTTATTTCAATAAATTTATTTGAGAAATAATAATACAGCTTAAATTTATCAAAATTCTTAGTGAAGTCAAACCAATGTAACATGTGAAATGGATGGAATTTTTACAATTTGTCTATTTGTTCTTTGAGCCTTGTAGTTTTTGCTTCTTGAAAATCCAATCCATTTTGGCCAATGACCAAAGCCCCCATATGGAAGTATTTTTGTCATGAATACATTATCTTTGAGATCCTAGTCTAAGTTAAAAAGAAATATGTATGACTATGATTGGATACAAAAATCTCCCACACTCTTATTGCACCATGTATACTATCCAATTTTGGGTTAAATATCTACCAAGGTTGAATCTAAGCGTATTGACTAAAGCTCATTTGATCTATATGTTAGAATGACGCTCCTATTTTCATTACAATAAGGAATTATGTTAAACTTGATGCCAAGAATCTTATTTTTTGTCCTAGCCCTATCTTCTAAATTATTGTAACTCATTTCAAGGATTAATTCTATTATTTTTTAAAATTTGGACCATAAATAGTGTCCTTGATGGCATAGAACTTCTCCTACACTCCTAAAATCCTCACATGAGTTGTCCTTTGTGCTGAGACCCCCACTATACTAGAAAACCTAGATTCATCCAAAAGTAAAACCAAACCTCTAATCGTGCACTGAATAGAACCATTATCCAGTTATACCTAGATCCCATATTTTATATTTTGACCCCAATAACATGCTCTAATTAGTATATAATTCTTAGAGGGGGTGATCAAGATTGTACTCACAATCCACTAAACACTTTTCCAAGTGGCATTTATTAAAAAAGTAAGTCCACTAGCATTCTATAATACATCTCATAGCTTCATAATAACAGAGTCTCCACTATCTTGGCACAATTTAGTATTCATTTTTCATTCACCTTTCTCCAAATCCTTATTTAGTTACCATCTTGTCCTTGATTACCTCAATTTTTCTTCCTCTAATCCTCTCATCTCCTTAAATTATATTTGGTCTTCATGCAATCATTTCTTCCTTTCGAATACCAACTCCTTGTCATATTTATCATTTATTTCCATTAAATTTTCTCCCCTATCAATATTATTGAATAACATTTCAAAATATTCTCCTCCCATAACTTCAAATCTTTATTTCCATTCTCATGCCCATATGTACACAAATTATTTTTCAAAGAAGCATTAATCAAGGTAATATCTTATTCTTTTCCCAAGGGTCCTCACTTACTATATTTAGATTAACTTGTCAAACCTTTATAATTGGTGTCTTGAACTTTGGTTATTAACTTTTTTATTTGTCAATATTCTATATCCATGATCCTATTGAAGTATAAAGCTTGATTGGACATTGTCTAATAGATCCACTAATATCTAGTTTAATACATTTTGTTGTGTAGAAGGCTAGTTATTCATCACTAGTTAACTTTAAGTTAGACATATATAATCCTATTGGGTGTCTGATGATTTCTAAAATATCTTTAGACAAGAATTCATGTTGTAATTTATACAAATATATCCATACTGGTAGCTTCCCAACAAGTTCTATCTTTGGTTGACTTGAAAGGATCATTACCTTATATGTATTATAGCATTCCTCGAGAACCATGGACATCCCTTGAGATTTTTTTCATTTATAACCTCTAATTAGAAAATAAAATTAAAATCCCCTAAATTGTAATAAACTAATCTTGAGTTTAGGGTAATCTACCCATTGCTACCCCATCCAAGCATTTAATTGGTCAGTTGATGGTAGAATATAGATGAAATAAGCAATCAGTATTGATCTACCAAATATTTAAATTGATAGACCAAAATATTATTTGGAATAATAAGACTTGACACTTACTCTATTATGTCAATATTTACATTGAGGACTAAGATTAGTGTTTCTTAACACCCATCAATGCTCCTTCCTTTAGCAATCTCTAGTTGTTTAATCCAATAACCTTGGACCATGTCTTGACCTACACTCCTACAATCCTCACATGAGTAGCCTTTGTGCTGAGACTGCCACTACTCTAGAAAACTTAGATAATCCAAAATTAAAACCAAACCTTTAATTTTTTTTCTCTAAACCACTATCCAATTATACCTAGATCCCATATTTTATATTTTTACCCCAACAACATGCTCTCATTAATATATATTTCTTAGAGTGGGTGATCAAGTTTGTGAAATAGATGGATTTTTTACAATTTGTCCATTTGTTCTTTGAACCTTGTAATTTTTTTCTTGAAAATCCAATTCATTGTTGTCCAATGACCAGAGCTTCCATATGGAAGGATTTTTTCCATGAATACATTATCATTGAGGTCCTAGTCTAAATTAAAAAGGAGTATGCATGGTTATGATTGGATACGAAACTCTCTCCCCACTCTTATTACACCATGTATTCTATCTAATTTTGGGTTCAATATTTACCACTTTTGAATCTAAGCATAGTGAGTAAAGCTCATTTGACCTAGATGTTAGACTGTCACCCCTCTTTTCATCACAACTAGGAATTATGCTAAATTTGACACCAAGAATCTTATTTTCTCCTGGCACTATCTTCTAAAGTATTGTAACTCATTTCAAGGATTATTTCTATTATTTTTTAAAAATTAGACCATAAATATTGTCCTTGATGGCATAAATCTTCTCCTACACTCCTATAATCGTCACATGAGTAGCCCCTTGAGTTGAGATCACCACTATATACTAGAAAACTTAGATAATCCAAAAGTAAAACCAAACCTCTAATTGTGCATTGAATAGAAACCATTATACAATTATACCTAGATCCTATGTTTTAAATTTTGACCCAACAACATGCTCTTGTTAATATATTTCTTAGAGGGGGTGATCAAGTTTGTACTCATAATCCATTGAACACTTTTCCAAGTGACATTTATTAAGGAAAGTAAGTCCACTAGCGTTCTTGATAATACATCTCATGGCTTCCAACTAAGGGAGTCTCTCTTCTACCATGTTTAGTTGCCATATTAGCCTTGCTTATCCCCATTTTCTTCCTCTAGTCCTCTTGTCCCCTTAAATTAGATTTGGTCTTCATGGAATCATTTCTTCCTTTTGGATAGCAACTCCTTGTCATATTTATCATTGATTTCCATTAAATGTTCTCCCCTATCAATATTATTGAATAAATTTTCAAAATATGCTCCAGCTCCCATCACTCAAAATCTTTATTTCTATTCTCATGCCAATAGGCATGCGAATTATTTTTCAAAGAAGCACTAATTAAGGTAATATCTTATTCTTTTCCTAAGGCTCCTCCTTACTATCTTTCTTATCTTGTCAAATCTTCCTAATTGGTGTCTTGAACTCTGGTTATGAAATTTTCTATTTATCAATATCATATATCCATGATCCTAGTGAAGTACAAAGCTTGATTGGACACTGTATAATAGATCTATTAATATCTACTTTAATACATTTTATTGTGTAGGAGGCTAGTTATTCATCACTAGTTAAATTTGAGTTGGACATATGTAATCCTATTGAGTGTCCAATGATTTTTAAAATATCTTTAGACTAGAATTCATGTGGTAATTTATACAAATAGATCCATAATGGTAGCTTCCCAACAAGTTATATCTTTGGTTGAATTGAAAGGATCATTCCCTTATATGCATTCTAGCATTCCCCATGAATCATGGACCTCCCTTGATATTTTTTTTCATTTTTAAATTCCAATTAGACAATATAATGCAAAATCCCTATTTGTAAGAAATTAATCTTTGGTTTAGGGTAGTCCATCCATTGCTACCTCATCCAAGCATTTACTTGGTCAGTTGGTTGTAAAATGTAGATAAAATAGGCAATCACTATTGATCTATCAAATATTATATTGATGGACCAAAATATTATTTGGAATAATAAGACTTCACTTACTTTATTATGTCAATATTTACGTTGAGGATTGAGATTAGTTTTTCTTAATATCCATCAATGCTCATTCCTTTTGAAATCTATAGTTGTTTAATACAATAACCTTCTCATGTCTTGACCATTTCCAACACCATTCCCTTCAACAAATCCATGATTGGTTCTACTCCATCGACCTTTTTCCATTCTTTCTATCATTTTTCTTTAAAAAACCTTTGCATTGCTTTTTTCAAACTTTCCACTTCTCAATATTCTATATCTACACAATATACCCCAAACTTGGAGATTTTAGTACATTTCCAAGTCTTAATTTTATTTGGAATAATACATATTAAACGTAATTTCTTCAAATTTCATTTTTCAAAGTTTTATTTTGAATTATTCAAAGTTCCACTAAAGTCCAAAATATCTTTACACTAGAATCCATACAATAATTTATACAAATTAGTGTCATTTCTCCTAATTTGACTTTTGACTTATTGAAAGTTCATCACTTGCTTTCTAAAATAGAAAGAATTGAATACCAGCAAATATAATATTAACACATATAACTAATATATAGCTAATGAACTGTAATTTGAAAAAGAAACAAGTGAATTATATCATATTTTCAATTATTCAAAGTTCCACTAAAGTCCAAAATATTTTTATACTAGAATCCATACAATTACAATAATTTATACAAATTAGTGTCATTTCTCCAAATTTGACTTTTGAATTATTGAAAGTTCATCATTTGCTTTCTAAAATAGAAAGAATTGAATACTGCCCAATATAATATTAACACATATAACTAATGAACTGTAATTTGAAAAAAAAACAAGTGAATTATACCATCTAAATACTTAAATTAGGGTCGATACAATTTGATCTTGAAGTATATGATACCAATTTGATCATGAAATATACGATCTGAATTTGAAAAAGAGATTTTTCATTTTTGAATTAAAGTTGAGAAATGAAAATAATAATGAGATTTATCAAATAAGTCATTTATTGTTTCTAATCTTCAATGAATCTCACATCACTTGGAAATGCTCCAAAGCGAATACAAAAAAATAAATCCGTAAAAACTCAGAAGCAACAACCAAAAAAAAATGGCACTTGCAAATCCATTGCTGGACAAACCTAAACTCAGTTCAATTGACACCTCTGGCCAGCATCTCTTCGTACTGCAACAGCGAAATCTGACTCTGAAATTTCATCTGGCTGTAAAATCTTGCTATAAATTCTTCAGCTTTTCGATCTTCCTGATCGCCCTCTTCTTCCAACGCTTCACAACAGTCCAGCGAACAACGATTCACTACAAATCTCGGGGAAGACTCAAATTTGTCTTCAAAGGAAAAATGGGGCTTAAAGCAGGAAAGAAATTTGCGGCGCCTCGTTAATTTGCTTACAAAATGTTGTAAAGCAGGAGTTGCAGGGCTGTTGGAGCACGAAAACTCGTATTCTCTCAGCCCCGCGCTCAGTCCGCGAGAATTAGCCGCGGGCGTTCGATGAAAAACCAAACTTTTGAAGATTTTGGCGAAAACTTTTCCTCTTACGCGCACGTCTAATTCCAGCAAATTTTTGCGCTTCTGCAGACATTTTCTGATCATGAACAGAGTCATTTGCGGCATATTCCACGCACTCTTCTTTCTTACTCCTCTTTCTCCCATTTCTCTAAATTTCAGAGCACGCTTTGAGCAAAGATCACCTGGACTTGACATTTATATAAGAAATAACTGAAGACTTCAGCCGTTTATGTTCCAGCTGTACGCGGTTACAGAAATAAAATAATGGCAGGGGGAAGAAAAAGAAGATTTAAATGATGTTGTTGTCTTTCCGTGCATGAACGTGAAGACAATAGAAGATGCAATGCCAGCTCAATGACTGTGACAATGCATGTGACCAGCTTGACTTTAATTTTTGTTCCATCCTTGAACAGTCTCTATTAGGGCCCGTTTGGTTGGGGAATTGAAAAATAATGCAAATCATGGTTATCTATACCCTGGTTATGCAAACCCCGGTTATGCTTTTTTGGGACTGTTTGGTTGCCCTGGAAGATGGATTTGTAAATCCACATTCCAA
>MU224113.1:445227-516439 GCA_018584345.1 Thuja plicata
GACAAGATATATAAACCAATTTAATCATACAAACCTTGGAGTGCACTGGACCCGACGGCGAAGTTAAAATGGCTTTAATCTCTATGAAAACCATGGAGATGAAAGTCATTCCACCTCTTTAGCAGGAATTTGGACATCCATATTTTTGCACAAATGGGGATTTGCAAATCCGTATTCACATTCAATTTAGAGGTCACCAAACAAGGAATTGCACCCCATAACCGGGTTATGGGCTGCATAACCCGGTTATGGGGTGCAACCAAACGGGCCCTTAGTGCTTTCACTCTGTAATAATATACACCGAGTTGTTTTAGTTGTCAGTTTATGTTAAATTTATGATAAAATATTTTTTATTATGATAGCTATATTCAGGTTATTTAAATGCAAAGTCTAGATGACAGCCTACATTAAACAAATGTTGAATTGGGTCCAATTATCTTCACATAGAAAATTTAATTAAGATCTTTTGGGAGTATTGAATTGTGGATTGTGACCTTAAATTTATCAATTAATCAATATGTTTTGGTACTTTTTTTAAGTGAAAGTCCTTACCAATTTATATTAACTTTAAAAATCATAGAAACATTAGAGTAATGGGAGGAATGGATGTCTCCCTGCAAGTCACATGAGCAGAGCCCAGAAACAAAAAAAAAAAACAAGTCACATGGGTAGAGCCCGGAATCAGAATAGAACAAAATAAAAGGGCATAACCCTAGAGAGAAACATAAATAGGTAGCCAATGTTGTAGCCGAAGGATGAGGTGGATCTAGTTCATCCTTCCTCTCCCACCCCCACTCTTGAGTTGGCTTAGGGTCTGGGAGAGTCTAGCAATCTACAATTTCATCCTCTTTGTCTTCACGATGAGGAGAAATTGCTAATGCCAACCTGGGAAAACCTTTATCTAAAGAAGGCCAACCCAGAGGAGGATCCTGAGAAGGCCAGCCATCATTTATTGGCAGAGCCCGAGGAGAGGCAGAAGCAGGAGCCCAAGCCGAGGAAGAGCTTCGATGGCGAGGTGGCCTTGTGGAATCTCGAGGAGAAAAATCTCGTCAAGGCGAACGACGACGAGGTGGTTGAGACTGAGATTCAACCTGTATGCTGGAAGAACTCCACCTACGCATCCTCCCATGCGGAGTAGAATGGCCAACACAAGTGGAAGCCTCTGGAGGAAATCTAGAAACAATGCAAGGGGCATTGCCCCAATGCTGCAGAAGCTCCTGCAAATGTGCCACCTCAAGGGAAACTTTGTTTGCTTGAACTTAAATCTGAAGCATAACATTATTACAAATACAAGCTTTAGCAAAAATGGAAACATTAGCATCAACAATGGTATTAGAAAAGACCACTGCATTTCTATCTTTCCAAATCGCAAAGAGAATCTCCATTCTGAAAGTGTGCCAAAGCCGAAGGAAAGGAAAAGGTAGCAAAGGATTATCTCCCAACAAAATCATTTGCCAAGTAAACGTGGTGGTTCGAAAAGGGGAGAAAAAGTCGTGGATCTAGACCCAATAATTCTGATCTCTTCAGTAGAACGAGAATAGATGGAGAAATGACTCTGGTTGGCGAAAAAAAGGGACACCGAGGATCAGTAATGCCCAAATGGTATAGGTGAGAACCCAAAGGTAAGCCTTGAAACAAAACACACCAAGAAAATGAGCAATTTTAGGTTGTTGAATACTAGACCAAATGGTAATAAAACATAATCTCCAAATTGAATGAGAAGACTGCAAATGCCAACGTTCATTCAAAACATCCACCATCGACAGGTGATAGGAGGGCCACTAATAACCTTAATGTGGTCTGTATCGCTGAGAGGTTGTCTTTGGATATCATCTCCAGTCTTTCCACCACGGTGTGCAACTTGTTATCCCAATCTTATGTAAAAGTTCTCATGGTAAAAGAGAAACAAGAAACTCAAAAGTATCTCTATCTTGATGGGTCAAACAAAACTACACCCGTACATCCTCCCAAGTGCAGAGAGACATGGTTGATTTGCAGAAGAGATCTCATGGGATTCGAATTCCATGCCTATGAAAGTGAAGAGCTCGAACACCCGAGATCCTCGCAAGTGGAACCCCTTGCATTTGAATCAATGGAGTCCACCAGAGATTATGCTGGTTAAAAGATAATCAATCTTAGAATCTAGACCGATACCACCAAAGCCAAGGTTTTGATGCCTCCCAAGCATGCCAGATACTTTTAGCCGCAAAGGAACTCTAAATTTGAACTGGTTCCCTCATAATCAGAAGGGTTTGAAACCCAATGTTTCTCCAGGAAGGACGATGGCTAGGAAATCCATAAGAGATGCAACATCGAAGAATAAATTTCTAGGCCTCATCTCCAGAGACACATCGAACTACCCATTTAACACAAAGATCCTGGCCTTGCCTATGTGTAGAGATTAAACCAAGGCCACCAGAATGTTGAGGTAAACAATAATACTCCCAAGCTATGTGATGGAAGCCATGATTTTGGGTATCAGAGGCCCATAAGAAATCTCGGAGAGGGCGCTCAATTTTGGCATATGCTGCTTTGGAGGGACACCAACAAGAGGAGTAATAAAAATGTGTGGCTACAAGAATTTTGGAGCAAACCTGAAACTTGCTAGCTAAAGATAGTGGCTTGATCAACCAATAGGCAAGCTTGGATTCAATTTTGGATAGCACCACATCCCAAAGTTCTGAAGTTGAAGCATGAAAAGAAAAAGGTATACCCAAAAAATGGAATACCTGACCATGTTGGATCCGTTTCCATGTAAGGATTTGGGAGCTCTTGCAAACATTCCAAATTTTTAATGGTTAACACCTTAGGGGTATTTTGGATTTGAGGGATCTTGCAAATATAGAAGGACTTAAGAGAAATGGGAAAGGTAAGAGTTTGCTAAGCACATGCAAGATTTACACCAAGTAAGGGAGAAATTTAGTTGGAGAAACCAATAGTATAAATAAAAAATAGATTTAAAAAGGGGAGAAAAAAATGTTGAAGTTGGAGAATGGTGTTGGAAAATCTACTTGAAGAGAAGGGTTTCCCATCCATACCTACAACAATCTCAAGTGGAATAATATTAGACCATGTAAGATCATCAAGAAAATTTCACCAAATGCTTATGAATTGGAGCAGCCTATATGTTTGGACATCTCTCCAATTTTTAAGGCTTCAAATTTAAACACCTACTATGAGGGAGATACATCCTAGTAGCAAGAAAAGAAGGAGATTATATCACCGAATAAATGGATGGAACAACTACCAGAGAGAGAATGAGAGGAGGTAGGAAGTATTTTGGATTCAAGAGTGGTTAGGAGTACTTGGGGAAAAGAATATAGTGAATATTTTGTAAAATAGAATAATATGTCAGTAGAGAATGTTACATGGTTAAGCCTAGTGAAATTAGAGTAATTTTATTCAACCACTAGTAGTAGGCTTTCTAATCTACCACAACTAGATAATTGTCTTGTAGAAAGAGAGCAGTAACTCTGATAAGAACATTTTTCCTATAATAACAAATCTTAACATGTAACATTAATGATTTTCACTCAGTGAGTGAGCAAAATTTGTATCTTGATATAGTTTGATGCAGGGGCATCATAAATTAAATACTTTGTTTTATTTTAGTTTTTCTAAACTTCATGTACTCGTTATATGCGAAGGGAATTTTTTCTTCTTTAAATTTTAGTGTTTTTTTGAATTTTTTACCATTTGGGGCAACAAATACCCACGTACAAGCCCAATGGATAACATATTGATTTAGAAGCTATTTTTTGAATTGAAAATAGATTGGTGAGCATTTTTTGGAGATTTTTGTTTGTTACAACCACTTTAGGTGGGATTTCAAGGAAGTTTCTAGAAATTTTTGGGGTTTTTATTTTTGGAGAAGAAGAACATAACATGTGGTAGAATAAAAGGGAATAGAATAGAATAAGAGAGGACTGTTGGAAGAAGCAACAAGGAGACAACTCAACAGACAAAGAAGATAAAAGAGAGAATGACGGAAAAGAGAAAGAAGAACAGAGGAATCTCATAATTTAACTAGCATTTTCAAGGAAATACATTTGTTGCAAAAATGATTGTAAAAGGACTATGTTTTGAGTAAAGTAATGAAATATTGCTCTCATAAATTTTACTTAACTCTTGAATTGTGTGTGTTCTTGTGAATATTATGATTTATTAGTTGTGCTATTTGAAAGAGGAGTTGTTTTCTATATGTGTGGGCATTTGGGATCTTAATGAGTGGTTAATATTTGATTAAAAATTTAATCAATGTGATTTGTGTTAGTTCTATAGTTTTTGGGCGTATTCCTGTAGCTGCAAACTAATCCTGCAACATATTACTTTTCATGCCTGCATTTTCTTAAATAATTCTTGTAGTTGTAGCACAAAAAAGTGTTTGTAGCTTTATTTCTTATTAGTGTTGCATTATTATAACATTTGTGGCTTATTCTAAATTCCTGTAGCTAAAAATTTGGTACTGCAATAAGACTGGTAGATATAGCATCTAATAACCGTGTTTGTGTGAGTTTGGACATCTGCAAGAGTGTGTGTGCCATCAAATTTGAGGGTGTTTTTTGCTTAATTCAAAGGTCCTTAAAGTGCCTTATATATAGAAATTAATCACCATATTCCTCAAGAGCATTATATTTATAAGATTTATTCAATAGATCCTAAGATCAAGGATTTTTTTTGTTTTGGTTCCCTTCCTAACATGAAATTAGGGAGTGTTTTTTTTCCTCTTTCTCCAAATCTTCATATCTTATAAAGATAAGAGATTCTTGATTGTTTTATTCTAAATATAATCAATGATTATTGTCAATCTCCACCAAAAGGTTTTGTTTCAATAATGCAAGTTACATTTGAAGAATTGTTTCATCCATTCATATTATTTATTCCTCAAAATTGACTAAGTAACATCATTAAAGAACATTATATCTGATGAGACTTTACATCGAAAGACATAACTATTTGTGTATTATTTATTTTTTATTATAATTTTTCTATTATATAGACAATTTTTGACCTCTCATAAATATAATTATTATTACTTTTTAATATTCTAATATTTTTCATTCCTCATTTTCTATTGCTTCAAGTCAATTGTTTTATATACATAATTCTAATATATAATTTAGATATTTTAATAGACTCATTTAAAACAAAATACAATCCTCTAAGTCAAATATACCACTTTATTGTGAAAGGTGTGAATGAGAAGGCAATTGGGTACTAAAGCATGAGTCCAGGTAAACCTCATACTTTCATTACTCTTAAATAAGCCTCCCTTCATGTCCACTAGTGTCATACATGTAAGCGACATAAGAACTAAAAATGATACAATTACAAGAGAAAATAAAAAACATTGTAAGAAATGTGGACATTGTGATAAGAGTAAGCTCCAAAATGAATTGTTCAACTTCTTTCAATATCTAAATAACTTAACATTGCCTTGTAGTTTAGACACTAGAAAATCTCAAAAAATATGTTTTAGAATTCTTGAACTTTTCATCTTTTATGATGAGAAAATTTGAATGCTAGAAGTCTTCTAGTATGCCACTAGCACATCCTGTTTGGCAAGCTTTGGTATTATCATGTTTGTCTTCTTGAGGGAACTCTCAAAAATTACAATAAGGGATATCAGATCCTAAGAATAATTTTAGATGATATGTTAAAAATCAGGGAAAAAACAGTATCTAGATAATACTGGTAACTTATTAAAGAATTGAAACTCACCTCCAATACCCATCCCAGTACCATAATGTGTGCTTTGATTTCTTGTAATTCTCTTTGAAGCTAAAATCATTAAAAAGCACATATTATATCATTTTAAAAAAGGGGAAGAAAAGAGAAAAAGAGTGAAAATAACCTAAGCTTGGATTGACAAACATAAAACAAATCATAGTACATAGATTGTAAAAACCGATATATACTAATTTTTTAGTTCTAGAAGCTTACCTTTAGTGTCGCATTAGCCCCTTGTTATGTAATTTTCCAGCAATGTTTTCTACCTCTTTGAGTTCAATATGTTTGATAATTTCTCCTCCAATATCAACAATGCAAGAAGGAGGATAAATAAACAAATCATCAACTGGCCTATTTAGAATAAGGGAAGCCTCCTCAATTGGATTGAATTTTGAGCCATCAAAGCTATGAAATTATCTTTTAGATTTTGAAACTGGGTTAAGAAACTCATCTTCAATTGGGGTGTTAAGAATAAGGAAAGCTTCTTCAATTGGATTGAGTTATGAACCATCAAAGTTTTGAAATCCTTATACATTATCTCTCTCAATTTTCTTTGGAGTACTAAAGAGGTCTTCATTTGGGGTATCCAGAATCAACAAAGCCTCTTCATATGGATTGAGTTTTGAACCGTCAAAGTTGTTGTAGTATGAGGAAATATTCAACATGTTGGGATAAAGCTCAAACATAAAATGTTAGCGGGTTAGCACACATAAATCATGAACCAATAAGAAATCTTCATAACATCAGATTGAGCTAAAAAAAGTTAGTGCACCCTATATTACTTGTTTGATTTGTTCATTTAGATTGAATGTGAGTGTGCTCTCTCAAACACAAATGGAGTGGATCCCCAATGCAATGCAAATATGAATGCAAGATTGGATGAAAAGAAGAGATTCAAGAGCTAGTATGAAGAACTAGTCTCAAATTCTTCTGAAAGATGATCTAAACTTATGAAAATGATATAAAAATGCAAGAAGAAACTATGATTCATTGAACATTAGCCTAGCATATAACTTCTAAGTTATTTAAGCATAAAAATCATGAAATTAGCAATGAACTTTTAAAACTAAAATAGCATAATAACAATGCAAGAATGAGAGATGCAAATACAAGAGGAGGGCCTCTATTTATAGAATTTTGGGAGAGAAGAGAAGGGCTTGAAAGAGGTGGCACCTATGTGGCATCCACATAAGAGCCACATAAGAGACACATTGGCTTGGAAGTCATGGCCATTTAAGAGTCAAACATAGCATTAAATGTTTGAGTGACTCAATATTTGCAAGTTGGGGACAAATATGTAAGAATATTTAAGAGGGATGGGTGACCATTTTGGAGAGAATTTTCACACATGTGTGAGCATTCTATTAACATTAAAAGGATTAGGAATCACCTTTTTAAGTAGGATTAGAGGATGTTTAGGTGGGGGAATATGCTTAGGAAGTGAGGTGATGGGTGTAGAGTAGGAATAGGGTAGGCTTAGGGTAGACATCTAGATTTGTTTAATAGGTCTCTAAGTTGGGTTTAGATTATAATTCACATTAGATTTGAATAAATCATAGCTTAGAAGAAATAGGGATATGGAGGATTTTTTAATAAATATGAATATATTAAAAAGGGATTTTGTGAGGCAAATGTATTTAAATAAAATACATTAGGATAGTATTTAGATTATTGATAAATACCAATGATGAAACTATTTAATTCTTTAAATTAAATAGTTAGATGAATAAAAGAGGATTTAATATTAATAATAATATTAATATTGTTTTGGACGTCTACATTTTTTCCCTCTTTGAGGTGGCATCGCAAGTGACTTTGCGTCAAAGACAAGAAAATAAGTTGCCACAGGGGAAGAGGGTTTCTAGGAGTCGTGTCGAAGTGACGATGATATAGGGTTGTGCCCCCTCGAGAAGAGAACACAACAAGGGCAACATTGTGGGATTTTCTTGAAAATGTACGCAACGGGAAGGAGGAAGGGAGAGGAGGTAATAAATATAAGCCTTCTGAAAATTCATGCATGAATGCAACTAAGAATGAAAATACAATGATGAAATTAAATGCAACTAACAAGCCTTGGGGATCCATTAGTGTGAAAAATATGGAGAGCACATCTGATTTTGATATTGCAAAAGGAGGTATGCATCAGGTGTTAGAAAACAAAGATGATAGAATTCCTTTGCGTAGACTAGATGCTCAGACAAAGCACACTGCAAAAGACGCACACATCAATAGCCACCAGTCACAACGCACCAAGATATAGCAGATCGAGGTAGTTGTGAATAGGGTTCAACTGACAGAAAAAGATAAAATCGATAAAGAAGGCCTCATGACCAAGAAATCATTCAATTCGAAGTTCTTGCCATGAACAAGATGATGTGATGAAGGATTGATAAGGCGACGCCAGAAGGATGCATCCTGATGGGCAAGGATTGAATTTGATTTGATTGAATTCATATTCACTAGCAAAAGCTGTGAACAAAATGAAGAGCAAGGATAGTCAGTCACAAAACTAATTTGGTGAAAAACATGATCGCAGACGCAGAAGTCAAAATGTCACTAAAATCAAAAAATTGAGCAATGTGGAAGGAAGGAAAGGTTTATTGCAATATTTTGGATGATTTTTTATTTTTTTTGGATTTTGCGCATTTAGACTGTATAAGGGGATTAATAATACAATAATATACAGACAGGAGAATAAAATGGAGTGGAAATATTTTTGGGGAAAATGGGGCCTATAAGAGGTGCTGGAGGGCTAAAGAAGGTCATTTGTGAATAGTGATTGGAGGAGAAAAGAGATTTGGAGAGAAAAATATGGCAGACAAGAGGCTGAAGGGGCAATTGGGAGAGCGCGTTCGAATCCATGGAAGACCTGCGGAGCAGCCATCACCAGTGAGTAGCTCAACCAAGACCGTGCATTAAGAGTTCTCAAAGTTTTTATGCTTTCTAGGATGGGTTAGGGGCCATTAATAGGGGTTAAATGGGTTGCAGATCAGAGACGTCAGTTTTTGAACCGATGTCTGCAAAGACGCCGATCCTTAGATCAACGTCTACGTAGACGCCGATCCTCAAACCCGCGTCTGTACGGACGGAGGTCCCAAACCGACGTCTACAAAGATGCCAGAGCTGGACCCTCATCTTCGCAGGTGGGGGTCTGGGGGAAATATCTTGAAGACATTGGTTGAGGAATCGACGTCTCTACCCAAACCGACGTCTGCGCCAAAAAGGGCAGACACCAAGGGGGAGGGAAAAGGAAGGACCCGGCGGGGGCCAGGGCTGGGTCAAGAATAAACCTAGGGACATGATGCCCCATTCAGGGAGGGGTTAGGCTAAAAGTGAGAGGAAACTAACATAAACATAGTGGTGTTGGATTTTTGTAGGAGCAGTTTCCACCATTGGGATCTCAGGAGCACTGGCCACCCACGATGGATTTGGAGGGCCAGCTGACAGAGACAAATTGGGGACTGTTAGCAGTAGTGGGATTGGATTATGTACCCCAATGGCCTAGGATGTAGGCGCATAACAGGATGATGACTGCACTTATCAAGCACTGGCATATTAATACCACCACGTTCCACCTGCCTATTGGAGAGGGGACTATCACTTTGGAGGACGTATAGCAGATTTTGCAGATACCGATCCGGGGATTGGTCCCTCAGTGTAGACTGGAGGATAGTGATCATTATATGGAGTTAGCTTTCAGGAGGCCCCTAAGGAGGATACCTAGATATAGGACATGGATTCCCTGGCAGTCTGCGGTTGACAGGAGGCTGAAGAGGATAGCACTATTTCTGACAGGATTGATTGGTGGGAGGATACTAGCAGACTTGGCTAGATATAGGTTTGGGATGGGGTGGTCGAGGGTGTTGACAGAGATGCTCAAGCATGGGACCACATATTTTTGGGAATAGGTTGTCTTGGGATAGTTGCACCATGATTTACACATGGATGCATACCGCTGGGTACACAACATGGAGACAGGGGTCAGATTATTACTAGTGTGGAATTGGGAGCACATTGTTGTGTTTTGATCAATGAGAGTGCGAGAGGCTTGACATCCAGGAGAGCCTTACGCATGTAGGTATAGGCTACTACTGAGATATACCTCTATGGGACAGATAAGATATTGGCGATGACTACTTGATGAGATCCAGGTTTTTTTCTGGACACCATATAGGTTATATGAGCCATGGGGAGCCATGGAGTGGCAGGCAGGAGTTGAGGATGGATTCGAGGACTTCATTTATCTCTCATACACTCAGAAAAATTGCTTCTTACTAGGGAGGACCATCCACCATATTGAGAAATACAGGCCATCCCAGGTGATGAGGCAGTTTGGGTTACAACAAGGGGTGGTGGCAGAGGATGGTCTACATTCTCATGTCACTAGGGAGGTTGGAGTGTGGGGGAGGTACACTGATGCTCTTACAGTGAGGGTGACATGGAGGACTCTGGCGCGGGTCTATGTGGCTAGGCCAGATGTAGTGGATGCAGGGATGATGACAGAGTATGCAGCCTGGTGGGCCGCACACGCACCTCTACAACTCATAGATCCGGTATAGGTGGCTGCTCATGAGAAGCCTATAGGTGACATGGAGGTGGATGATGGGACAATAGTAGGGGATGCCCTAGAGACCTCAACAACAGGACATAGGAGGAGACCTCAAGGGAGACATGTCTGGGCACAAGCTGAGGTACAGGAGGAGGAGGAGGGGGGACAGAAAGAGGGGCCACAGGGGCCACTAGGAGATGAGCAGGATAAGTCACCTTAGGTGCCTATATAGGGATAGGTACCATAGGGGCCATAGGGGCCACCAACAGGGTATGTGTCATAGGAGACACATGATACCGTTGTTGCAGAGTGAGACAACATTCAGACTAAGTGTGTACGATTACGGGGACTATTGGGGATGGCACAGGTGTCAGAGACTAGCCTGCAAATGGAGATGGCTTAGATACAGGGATTTCTAGCTGCAGAGATAGCATGGGCGGACAAGGCTGAGGGTGCACTTGACACCCTATAGGGAAGAGTAGACTTAGGAGAGTTCTCTATGGTGGACTTGACACAGGATGTTGTTGAGCTGCAGACAGAGATACGAACACTGACAGACCAGCTGGGTACCCTTACAGAGTAAATGGAGTAGGCTACAAAGTAGGTTATTGCATTGACCTCAGAGAGGGATACAACACAGAGGTAGGCCGAGGCATACATGACAGAGTGAGATATTGATCAATAGGCAGCCAGTGCAGGTGGGGCTATTCAGGTGGTAGCAGAGGCTTTTGCAGTGCACAGAGATGCAGCTAGGGTAGGTAGGGAGGTAGCCCACTATCAGGAAGTGTCCCATGATTTAGTACCCCAGGGCCGGAGACAAACATTTACAGAGTGGTCTTGATCACAGAGCACAGGGCGAGC
Source organism: Thuja plicata (assembly GCA_018584345.1). Lineage (NCBI taxonomy): Eukaryota > Viridiplantae > Streptophyta > Pinopsida > Cupressales > Cupressaceae > Thuja > Thuja plicata. The sequence continues at coordinate 456,368 of MU224113.1, forward strand.
TTCTCAGGGATCAGTTTGGATTCCACCATGTCCACCACCGGGATAGGGAGGAGGACCATCATAGCCGCCTACATGATTTTATCAGAGGATTTTGAGACACACACATTTTTGTATTTTTGGATGAGGTGTATATGTATATCAGCACCTAGGTGCATGGTGATGTATTTATTGATGACAGACATTGTATTTGTGGACATGATTTTATATATATGATGACCGATGATGATTCTATGATTCTATGTGATTCTATGCATTGATCTATATGACGTTATGATGCATATGCTTATATGCGTACTGACATTGATGTTTACAATATGTGATGTTTTAGATACATGTATCTAGATGTATGTTTATGCATTTGATGTATATTGTAGTATTTTTTTATGAGATGTGATGAATGCATTTAATATGTTATGAGTGTTTTATGATGCAATGTATTTAAATGCAATGATCCTAATGGAAATCCATGGATGATATGAAAAAAATGCAGGGATTTAGTGGATGCAACAGATGCAACGGGACCCATGTTTTTGGTGTGTGTCACATTCAACTAATGGAATGAACAAGCGAACTACAAAGGACTAAGCAAGGAAGGTTAGCATGACGGAGGCTCAGAGTGTTAGTGTGATGGCGAGGAGACTGGACATGTGATGAATATACAAGGACAAAACTGAGTGACTAAATACAAGTGATTATGTACAAAGATTTCTGACGAGACTTGATTGGATCTTGTTATTTGTGATACATGTGATAGTGTTGGAATACCTAGGAAATAGGGGATTTGGAATGAAATGGATGCAACAGATGGAGGGAATGATATTTTGATAAATAATGGAATGGTCCATTATGTGTGATGCCTGTTTCCAGGTTTTCATCATGCATACCTGTCCAAGGCTCCTGATTGCCAAGTTTTCACCATTGGACGAAATTTTTCTCTTTACTCTTTTTTGATTTTTTATTTTATGTTGTCTAAGTGCCTGTTTTCTAGGTTTTCACCAAGACAACCATTTTTTCAGCTTCTTTTTCTTCTTTTTTGAGATTTTTTTAGGACTGTTTTAGATTGTTTTTGTACATATTTTTTCTTTGAGAATTTTTATACTTTTTTTTGAATTTTTTTAGATGACTAGAATGACCACCTGTCAGGCATAGAAGCACCTGAGATGAATGATGTTAATAGGATCATTCAAGGGTTATCCTTTACGAGTGGAGAGTTGATATACCCTAGAACCAAAGCATGTAGTGACAATGTATGGGCCTTGCCAGGTAACTTCAAATTTACCTTTCTTTTCTCAATCAGTAGCCACTTTCTAATTTTCCTTTAGCACAAAGTCCCTTACCTGGAACTGGTGTGGGTGGAATTTTTTGTTATAGTTCCGCTTGAGTTTATTTTGATAGGCAATCAGGTGATCATAGGCTTGCTAGCGCTTTTCATCTAGCAGATCAAGCTATGTGAGTCTTGCTACTCGGTAATCTTCATCATTGATTAGGCCTCTCACTGATACCCTAAGGGATGACAGTTCAACCTCAATTGGTAAGACAACTTCAACACCATAGACTAGGGAATATGGAGTGGTGCTTGTAGGAGTATAGTATGAAGTGCGATATGCCTAGAGGGCATGGTTAATTTTTAGATGCCAGTCGTGGCTAGTATCATTGACAACTTTCTTGAGGATTTTGAGAATGGTCTTATTAGTTGCCTTAGCTTGGCCGTTACCTTGAGGAAAATATGGACTAGAGAAATGGTGATGGATATGGAGGCAAGCACACAGATTACTGACATGTTGATTTTCAAATGATGTTCCGTGATCTATGAAGATAATGGAGGGTATGCCAAAGTGGCAGACGATGTGGTAGAGAATGAATTTTGAGATCTGGACACCTGTAGTGAGGGTGAGTTAAATTGCTTCAACCCACTTTGTAAAATACTTTGTTGTTGTTATTATGTATTTTTTTCCTTCAGATGAGATGGGAGTGATCTTTCCCACAAGGTTAAAATCCCAACAAGAGAAAGGCCAAGGGGGTGAAATAGGTTGGAGGTCCTGTGCAGGAGCATGGATCAAATTGGCATTCTATTGACAAGGTAGGAACTTCTTGAAAAACTCATAAGCATCATGTTCCATTGTAGGCCAATAGTATCATGTATGTAAACATTTCTTGGCTAGGACCATACCACTCATGTGGGCACCATAGATTCCAACATGTACCTCTTGTAAAGCCTGGGTGACCTCATTTTCATCTAAACATCTAGAGAGCACATTGTTATAGCCTCGAAGATAAAGGTTGTTGGCTACAAGAGTGTAGCAGGAAGCTTTATGAATAAGATTATGGAGTTGGGTTGTGGTGATATGATGGGATATGATACCATTTTGTAGATAAGCATGGATATTGTGGTACCATAGGCATTGGGGACCAACCAAGACACATACGTGATTTGATTCATCATTCTTGTAAGAGAGAGCATGAAGTTTCTCAACTAAGAATTTGTATTATGCAGATTCATGAGGAATCTCTAAGAGGGAACCGATTGTGTCCATTGTGTCAGCAACCTTAATTTGCAAGCGTGGTACTTGTGTTATCTGCAAGTGGAGGAAATGTTCTTTCATCTTGTCAACCATCTCCTTATATGGCACTAGTTTGTCATCTTTGGTTTGATACTCATCCAGGACTTGTTTGATGATGAGTTGGGAATCGCCAAAGACATGTATATCTGTGATGTTCCACTCTATATCCATGCGGAGTCCTGTGACTAGTGCCTCATATTCTGCAATGTTGTTCATGCATGGAAATCCCAATTTGAATGACATAGGGATGTATTGACCTTGCGGTGTGATGAGAAGTATTCCCACCCCTGCACCATGGGCTGCGTAGGATCCATTAAAGAAGAGTTTCCAAGTGGGTTTCTCTTCTATCATGTACAAATGTTCATCTGGAAATTCTGTGACTAGAGGATATGCATCTACCAATGGTGCTTCTGCTAGTTGATATACGATGACTTGTCCTTTAATGGCTTTTCTATCGACATATTGAATATCAAACTCGCTTAGCAGCATAACCCATTTTTCCATTCAACCTATGAGAGTAGTCTTAGAGAGTAGGTACTTGAGAGGATCCACTTTTGAGATGAGCTTGGTTGTATGACTAAGCATATAGTGGCAAAGTTTTTGAGTGGCAAAAACTACTACCAGGTACGCTTTTTCCATAGGGGAATAATTGAGCTCATAACCCACTAAGGTCCAACAGATGTAATAAATGGCTCATTCCTTGCTGTCATCATCCAACTGAGCAAGGATTTCCTCTAGTGCTATTATAGTAGCAGAAATATATAGGATAAGTGGTCAGTTGGGTACATGTGGTACCAAGATGCGTGGATTAGCCAAGTATTCTTTGATCTTTTCAAAATTTTTTTGACATTGAGGATCTCATTTAAAATTGTTATCCTTTCGCAGGAGATGAGTAAATGGTTGGCACTTATCTGCTAACTGATAGATAAAATGGCGCATAGATTGTAATTTTCCTTGGAGGCTGCGTATTTGTTGGAGTGTTCTTAGTGGAGGCATTTCCATGATAGCTTGTACCTTTTTTGGATCTATTTCAATTCCTCTTTTGGATACGATGAAGCCAAGGAGTTTTCCTAAAGTGACCCCAAAGACACACTTCTTAGGGTTGAGAGTTAGGCTGTAGTGTCCAATCCTATCAAAGACGCATTCTAGAACATCTACGTGATCTTCCCTTTTAACTAATTTAGGAAAGATATCATCTACATAGTTCTCAAGGATATTGTGAATTATATCATGGAAGATGACTGTCATGGCCCTTTAATAGGTTTCCCAAGCGTTCTTCAAACCAAATGGCATCATATTATAGCAGAAGGTGCTCTAGGGGGTTGTGAATGTTGTCTTATGTTGATCTTCTTTTGCAATTCAGATTTGATTATATCCTAAAAAGCCATCCATGAGTGACAACATCTCATGTCCAGTTGTGAGGTCGACTATCATGTCGATGTTTGGTAGTGGGAAATCGTCCTTGGGACATGCCTTGTTGAGATCTCAGAAGTTTGTACATATCCTGATTGATTTATCAGGTTTAGACACCAGCACCATATTGGAGATCCATTCAGAATAGTCAATGGTGTGGATTATTTTGGCTTGGAGTAGCTTCTCTAGCTTTGCTTTTACAAGTAGTGCTACCTTGGGGTGCATCTTTCAGAGATTTTGTTTGACAGGTTTGATGTTTGGGTCCACTGCTAGATGGTGAACTACCAAGTTAGGGTCTAATCCCAACATGTGGGAATAATACCATGCAAACTTATTTATGGATTCTATCAAGAGAGAAACAAGAGCTATTTCTTCTGCTTCAGTCAAAGATGCTGCTATGTACGTGATGGCGGGATTCTCTATCGTGCCCAGGTTGACGGGTTTTGTTGCTTCTATGAGGATTGATGAATTCCTAGGCTAGTAATCATGGATTAGAGGAAGAGGAGAGTCTCCATCCTCTTGCACCTTAGAGAGGTTTTCACCAGCGGATACACCCTTGTTTTTTACTTTTTTTGTGATCAGATAGTGCCCAAGAGGGCTTTTCGCTAGGGTATCAATTTTTCCCTTTTTTAATTTTGTTTTCCACTTCATTTTTGCGGATGAAGTCCTCCTCTTCCCCAAAGTATGAATTTGGATCCAGTTTGTAGACATGTGTGGAATTGTTCCCCCAGTCATTGCTCTGTTCAACTGCTCCCATGAATCTTAGGAGTACATCCTCGCTTTGGAACTCGTCCACATTTACGACACTTGGTTGGTCCCAGTCTATGAGTTCAGGATGTAGGAGGGGAAGGTCAATGAAATTAATGGAGAGTTGATGGAGGACAGAGTTTCCCAGGAAGATTTCATCGTTAATATCATCATAGGCTTTCACAATTTTCTCTTCAGGGACATCTTTGATTTCGATGATTTGGCCCAGGGGTCTACAATGTCAATCTGGGAAAACCTTTATATGAAGAAGGCCAACCCAAAGGAGGATCCTAAGAAGGCTAGCCATCATTTGTTGGCAGAGCCCGAGGAGAGCCAGAAGCAGGAGCCCAAGTTGAGGAAGAGCTTTGATGGTGGGGTGGCCTTGTGGAATCTCAGGGAGAAAAATCCCGTCAAGGCAAACGATGACGAGGTGGTTGAGAATGAGATTCAACCTGTATGGTGGAAGAAATCCACCTGCGCCTCCTCCCATGTGGAGCAGAATGGCCAACAAAAGTGGAAGCCTCTGGAGGAACTCTAGAAATAGTGCAAGGGGCATCAGACCAATATTGGAGAAGCTCTTGCAAATGTACCACCTCAAGGGAAACTTTGTCTGCTTGAACTTAATCTGAAGCATAACATTATTACAAATACAAGCTTTAGCAAAAATGGAAATATTAGCATCAATAATGGTATTAGAAAAGACCACTGCATTTCTATCTTTCCAAATTGCAAAGAGAATCTACATTCTAAAAGTGTGCCAAAGCTTAAAGGAAAGGAAAAGGTAGCAGAGGATTATCTCCCAACAAAATCATTTGCCAAGTAAACATGGTGGGTCGAAAAGGGGAGAAAAAATCGTGGATCTAGACCCAATAATTCTGATCTTTTCGGTAGAATGAGAATAGATGGAGAAATGAATTTGGTTGGCGAGAAAAGGGACATCAAGGATCAGTAATGCCCAAACGGTGCAGGTGAGAACTCAAAGGTAAGACTTGAAACAAAACACACCAAGAAAATGAGCAATTTTAGGTTGTTGAGTACTAGACCAAATTGTAATAAAACACAATCTCCAAATTGAATGAGAAGACTGCAAATGCCAACATTGATTCAAAAAATCCACCATTGAAAAGTGATAGGAGGGCCAGTAATAACCTTGATGTGGTCTGTATCGCTGAGAGGTTGTCTTTGGATAGCATTTCCATTCTTTCCACCATGGTGTGCAACTTGTTATCCCAGTCTTATGTAAAAGTTCTCATGGTAAAAGAGAAACAAGAAACTCAAAATTATCTCTATCTTGATGGGTCAAACAAAACTACACCCATACATCCTCCCAAGTGTAGAGAGACATGGTTTATTTTTAGAAGAGATCCCATGGGATTTGAATTCCGTGCCTATTAAAGTGAAGAGCTCAAACACCTGAGATCCTTGCAAGTGAAAGCCCTTGCATTTGAATCAATGGTGTCCACCAGAGATTATGTTGGTTGAAGGATAATCCATCTTAGAATCTAGACCCATACCACCAAAGCCAAGGTTTTGATGCCTCCCAAGCACGCCAGATACTTTTAGCCACAAAGGAACCCTAAATTTGAACTGGTTCCCTCATAATCAGAAGGATTTGAAACCCAATGTTTCTCCATGAAGGACGATGGCTAGGAAATCCTTAAGAGATGCAACATCAAAGAATAAATTTCTAGGCCTCATCTCAAGAGACACATCGAACTACCCATTTAACACAAAGATCTTGGCCTTGCCTATGTGTAGAGATTAAACCAAGGCCACTAGAATGTTGAGGTAAACAATAATACTCCCAAGCTATGTGATGGAAGCCATGATTTTGGGTATCAGAGGGCCATAAGAAATCTCAGAGAAGGCGCTCAAGTTTGGCATATGCTGCTTTGGAGGGACACCAGCAAGAGGAGTAATAAACATGTGTGTCTGCAAGAATTTTGGAGCAAACTTGAAACTTGCAAGCCAAAGATAGTGGCTTGATCAACCAATAGGCAAGCTTGGATTCAATTTTGGATAGTACCACATCCCAAAGTTCTGAAGTTGAAGCATGAAAAGAAAAAGGTATACCCAAAAAATGGAATACCTGACCATGTTGGATCCATTTTCTTTTAAGGATTTGAGAGATCTTGCAAACATTCCAAATTTTTAATGGTTAAAACCTTAGGGGTATTTTGGTTTTGAGAGATCTTGCAAACATAGAAGGAATTAAGAGAAATGGGAAAGGTAAGAGTTTGCTAAAGACATGCAAGATTTACACCAAGTAAGGGAGAAATTTAGTTGGAGCAACCAACAGTATAAATAAAAAATAGATTTAAAAAGGAGAGAAAAGAATTTTGAAGTTGGAGAATGGTGTTGGAAAATCTACAAAGAGAAGGGTTTCCCATCCATACCTACAACAATCTCAAGTGGAATAATATTAGACCGTGTAAGATCATCAAGAAAATTTCACCAAATGCTTATGAATTGGAGCTGCCTATATGTTTGGACATCTCTCCAATTTTTAAGGCTTCAAATTTAAACACCTACTATGAGGGAGATACATCCTAGTAGCAAGAAAAGAAGGAGATTACATCACCAAAAAAATGGATGGAACAACTACCAGAGAGAGAATGAGAGGAGGTAGGAAGTATTTTGGATTCAAGAGTGGTTAGGAGTACTTGGGGAAAATAATATAGTGAATATTTTTTATAATAGAATAATATGTCAGTACAGAATGTTACATAGTTAAGCCTAGTGAAATTAGAGTCATTTTAGTCAACCACTAGTAGCAGGCTTTCTAATCTACAACAACTAGATAATTGTCTTGTAGCAATAGAGAAATAACTGTGATAAGAACATTGTTCCTAAAATAACAAATCTTAACATGCAACATTAATGATTTTCACTCAGTGAGTGAGCAAAATTTGTATCTTGATATAGTTTGATGCAGGGGCATCATAAATTAAATACTTTATTTCATTTTAGTTTTTCTAAACTTCATGTACTCATTATATGCGAAGGGAATTTTTTCTTCTTCAAATTTTAGTGTTTTTTTGAAATTTTTACCATTTGGGGCAACAAATACCCATGTACAAGCCCAATGGATAACATATTGATTTAGAAGCTATTTTTTGAATTAAAAATAGATTGGTGAGCATTTTTTGGAGATTTTTGTTTGTTACAACCACTTTAGGTGGGATTTCAAGGAAGTTTCTAGAAATTTTTGGGGTTTTTATTTTTGGAGAAGAAGAACATAACACGTGGTAGAATAAAAGGGAAGAGAATATAATAAGAGATGACTGTTGGAAGAATCAACAAGGAGACAAGTCAACAGACAAAGAAGAGAAAAGAGAGAATGAGGGAAAAGAGAAAGAAGAATAGAGGAATCTCATAATTTAACTAGCATTTTCAAGGAAATGCATTTTTTGTAAAAATTATTGTAAAAGGACTATGTTTTGAGTAAAGTAATGAAATATTTCTCTCATAAATTTTACTTATCTCTTGAATTGTGTGTGTTCTTGTGAATATTATGATTTATCAGTTGTGCTATTTGAAAGAGGAGTTGTTTTCTATATGTTTGGGCATTTGGGATCTTAATGAGTGGTTAATATTTGATTAAAAATTTAAGTAATGTGATTTGTGTTAGTTCTATAGTTTTTTGGGCGTATTACGGTAGCTGCAAACTAATCCTGCAACATATTACTTTTCATGCCTGCATTTTCTTAAATTGTAGTTGTAGCACAAAAAGTGTTTGTAGCTTTATTTCCTATTAGTGTTGCATTATTATAGTGTTTGTGGCTTATTCTAAATTTCTGTAGCTAAAAATTTGGTACTGCAATAAGACTAGTAGATATAGCATCTACTGACCATGTTTGTGTGAGTTTGGACATCTGCAAGAGTGTGGGTGCCATCAAATTTGAGGGTGTTTTTTTGTTAATTCAAAGGTCCTTAGAGTGGATTCTATATAGAAATTAATCACCATATTCCTCAAGAGCATTATATTTAAAAGATTTATTCAATAGATCCTAAGACCAAGGATTTTTTTGTTTTGGTTCCCTTCCTAACATGAAATTAGGGAGTGATTTTTTTTCTTCTTTCTCCAAATCTTCATCTTATAAAGATAAGAGATTCTTGATTGTTTTATTCTAAATATAATCAATGATTATTGTCAGTCTCTACCAAAAGGTTTTGTTTCAATAATGCAAGTTACATTTGAAGAATTGTTTCATCCATTCATATTATTTATTCCTCAAAATTGACTAAGTAACATCATTAAAGAACCTTATATTTGATGAGACTTTACATCGAAAGACATAACTATTTGTGTATTATTTATTTTTTATTATACTTTTTCTATTATATAGACAATTATTGACCTCTCATAAATATAATTATTATTACTTTTTAATATTCTATTATTTTTCATTCCTCATTTTCTATTGCTTCAAGTCAATTGTTTTATATGCAAAATTCTAATGTATAATTTAGATATTTTAATAGACTCATTTAACACAAAACACAATCCTCTAAGTCAAATATACCACTTTATTGTGAAAGGTGTGAATGAGAAGGCAATCAGGTACTAAAGAACGAGTCCAGGTAAACCTCATACTTTCATTACTCTTAAATAAACCTCACCTCACATCCACTACTACCATACATGTAAGCGACATAAGCACTAAAAATGATACAATTACAAGAGAAAATAAAAAACATTGTAAGAAATGTGGACATTGTGATAAGAGTAAGCTCCAAAATGACGTGTTCAACTTCTTTCAATATCTAAATAATTTAACACTGCCTTGCAGTTTAGAAAATTACATTTTTAGCTATTGCAAACACTAGAAAATCTCAAAAAATATTTTTTGAAATTCTTGAACTTTTCATCTTTAATGATGAGAACATTTGAATGCTAGAAGTCTTCTAGTATGCTAGTAGCACATCCTATTTGGCAAGCTTTGGTATTAGCATGTTTGTCTTCTTTAGGGAACTCTCAAAAATTACAATAAGGGATATCAGATCCTAAGAATAATTTTAGATGATATGTTAAAATTCAGGGAAAAAACAATATCTAGATAATACTGGTAACTTATTAAAGAATTGAAACTCACCTCCAATACCCATCCCAGTACCTTAATGTGTGCTTTGATTTTTTGTCATTCTCTTTGAAGCTAAAATCATTAAAAAGGACATATTATATCATTTTAAAAAAGGGGAAGAAAAGAGAGAAAGAGTGAAAATAACCCAAGCTTGGATTGACAAACATAAAACAAATCATAGTACATCTTGTAAAAACTGATATATACTAATTTTTTAGTTCTAGAAGCTTACCTTTAATGTCACATTAGCCCCTTGTTATGTAATTTTCCAGAAATGTTTTCTACCTCTTTGAGTTCAATATGTTTGGTAATTTCTCCTCCAATATCAACAATGCAAGCAGGAGGATAAATAAACAAATCATCAACTGGCCTATTAAGAATAAGGGAAGCCTCCTCAATTGGATTGAATTTTGAGCCATCAAAGCTATGAAATTATCTTTTAGATTTTGAAACTGGGGTAAGAAACTCATCTTCAATCGGGGTGTTAAGAATAAGGAAGGCTTCTTCAATTGGATTTAGTTTTGAACCATCAAAGTTTTGAAATCCTTAAATACATTATCTCTCTCAATTTTATTTGGAGTACTAAAGAGGTCTTCAATTGGGGTATCCAGAATCAACAAAGCCTCTTCATATAGATTGAGTTTTGAATCGTCAAAGTTGTTGTAGTATGAGGAAATATTCAACCTATTGGGATAAAGCTCAAACATAAAATGTTAGCGGGTTAGCACACATAAATCATGAAATAAGCATGAACCAACAAGAAATCTTCATAACATCAGATTGAGCTAAAACAAGTTAGTGCACCCTATATTACTTGTTTGATTTTCTCATTTAGATTGGATGTGAGTGTTCTCTCTCAAACACAAATGAAGTGGATCCCCAATGCAATGCAAATATGAATGCAAGATTGGATTAAAAGAAGAGATTCAAGAGCTAGTATGAAGAACTAGTCTCAAATTCTTCTGAAAGATGATCTAAAATTATGAAAATGATATACAAATGTAAGAAGAAATTATGATTCATTGAACATTAGCCTAGCATGTAAATTCTAAGTGATTTAAGCATAAAAAGCATGAAACTAGCAATGAACTTCTAAAACTAAAATAGCATAATAACAATGCAAGAATGAGAGATGCAAATACAAGAAAAGAAGGCCCCTATTTATAGAATTTTGGGAGAGAAGAGAAGGGCTTGAAAGAGGTGGAACCTATGTGGCATCCACATAAGAGCCAAATACAAGACACATGGGATTGGAAGGTATGCCCATTTAAGAGTCAAACATAGCATTAAATGTTTGAGTGGCTCAAGATTTTCAAGTTGGGGACAAATATGTAAGAATATTTAAGAGGGATGGGTGACCATTTTGGTGAGAATTTTAACACGTGTGAGCATTCTATTAACATTAAAAGGGTTACGAATCATCGTTCTAAGTAGGATTAGAGGATGATTATGTGGGGGAGTATGCTTAGGAAGTGAGGTGATGGGTTTAAAGTAGGAAAATGGTAGGCTTAGTGTAGACTTCTAGATTGGATTAATAGGTCGCTAGGTTGGGTTTAGATTTTAATTCAAATTAGATTTGAATAAATCATAGCTTAGAAGAAATAGGGATATGGAGGATTTTTTAATAAATATGAATTTATTAAAAAGGGATTTTGTGAGGCAAATGTATTTAAATAAAATATATTAGGATAGTATTTAGATTATTGATAAATACCATTGATGAAACTATTTAATTGATTAAATTAAATAGTTAGATGAATAAAAGAGGATTTAATATTAATTTAATAATATTAATATTTTTTTGGACGTCTACATTTTTTCCCTCTTTGACGCGGCGTGGCAAGTGACTTTGCGTCAAAGACAAGAAAATAAGTTTCCATATGGGAAGAGGGTTTCTAGGAGTCGTGTCAAAGTGACGATGATATAGGGTTGTGCCCCCTCGAGAAGAGAACACAACAAGGACAATGTTGTGGGATTTTCTTGAAAAAGGATGTAACGGGAAGGAGGAGGAAGGGAGAGGAGGTAATAAATAGAGCCTTCTAAAAATGCAAGCATGAATGCAACTAAGAATGCAAATGCAATGATGAAATTAAATGCAACTAACAAGCCTTGGGGATCCATTTGTGTGAAAAATATTGAGAGTACATCTGATTTTGATATTGCAAAAGGAGGTATGCATAAGGTGTTAGAAAAAATAGATGAAAGGATTCCTTTGGGTGGACTAGATGCTCAAACAAAGCACACTACAAAAGATGCACATATCAGTAGCCACCAGTCACAACGCACCAAGATATAGCAGATCGAGGTAGTTGTGAGTAGGGTTCAGTTGACACAAAAAGATAAAATTGATAAAGAAGGCCTCATGACCAAGCAGTCATTCAGTCTGAAGTTTTTTCCATGAACAAGATGATGTGATGAAGGATTGATAAGCTGACGCCAGAAGGATACATCCTGACGGGAAAGGATTGGATTTGATTTGATTGAATGCATATTCACTGGAAAAAGTTGTGAACAAAATGAGGAGCAAGGATAGTCAATCACAAAACTGATTTGGTGAAAAACATGATCGCAGTCACAGGAGTCAAAATGTCACTAAAATCAAAAAATTGAGTCAGGCAGAAGAAAGGAAAGGTTTATTGCAATATTTTGGATGATTTTTGATTTTTTGAATTTTTGTGATTTTTGAATTTTTTTTGGATTTTGCGCATTTAGACTATATAATGGGATTAATAATACAATAATATACAAACAGGAGAATAAAATGAGGCAGAAAATTTTTCAAGGAAAATGGGGGCTATAAGAGGGGCTGGAGGGCTAAAGAAGGTCATTTGTAAATAGTGATTGGAGGAAAAAAGAGCTCTAGAGAGAAAAATATGGCAGATGAGAGGCTGAAGGGGCAATTGGGAGAGTGCGTTCAGATCCATGGGATACCCGCGGAGTGGCCATCACCGGTGAGTAACTCAACCGAGACCGTGCATTAATAGTTCTCAAAGTTTTTATGCTTTTTAGGATGGGTTAGGGGCCATTACTAGGTGGTTAAATGGGTTGCGGACCAGAGATGTCAGTTCTCAAATCAGCATCTGTGAAGATGTCGATCCTCGGATCAACGTCTGCAGAGATGCCGATCCTTGAACCCGCGTCTGCACAGACGGAAGTCCCAAATCGGCGTCTGCAAAGATGTTGGACCCATACCCACATCTTTGTAGGTGGGGGTCTAGGGGAAAATATCCTAGAGACGTTGGTTTAGGAATCGACGTCTCTGCCCAAATCGTCGTCTGCGCCAAAAATGGCAGATGCCAATGGGGAGAGAAAAGGAAGGACCCGACGGGGGCCGGGACTGGATCGGGAATAGACCTAAGGAAATGATGCCCCATTCAGGGAGGGGTTAGGATAAAAGTGAGAGGAAACTGACATGAACATAGTGGTGCTGGATTTTCACAGGAGCAGTTTCCACCATTGGGATCTCGGGAGCACTGGCCACCCACGATGGAGTTGGAGGGCTAGCTGATAGAGGCAGATTGGGGATTGTTAGCAGCAGTGGGATTGGATTATGTGCCCCAATGGCCTAGGCTGCGGGTGCATAATGGGATGATGAATGCACTTATTGAGCGCTGGCATAGTGATACCACCACGTTCCACCTACCTACTAGAGAGGCGACTATCACTTTGGAGGACGTATGACAGATTTTGTAGATACCAATCTAGGGACCAATCCCTCAGTATAGACTAGAGGATAGTGATCATTATATGGAGTTAGCTTTTAGAAGGCCCCTGAGGAGGATACCGAGATACAGGACATGGATGCCCTGGCAGCCGGCGGTTGATAGGAGGTTGAGGAGGATAACACTATTTCTGGTAGGATTGATTGGTGGGAGGATGCTGACAGACTTGGCCGGACACGGGTTTGGGATGGGGTGGTCGAGGGTGTTGATAGAGATGCTTGAGCAAGGGACCACATATTGTTGGTGGTACGTTGTCTTGGGATAGTTGTACCATGATTTACACATGGTTGCATATCACTGGGTACACAACATGGGGACAAGGGTCACATTATTACTAGTGTGGGCTTGGGGGCACATTGATTTGTTCTAACCGATGAGAGTGCGAGAGGCTCGACAGCTAGGAGAGCCTTATGCATGCAGGTATAGGCTGCCACTCAGATATACCTCTATGGGATAGATAAGATATTGGCGATGACTACTTAATGAGATCCAGGTTTTCTACTAGACACCATACAGGTTATGTGAGCCATGGGGAGCCATGGACTGGCAGGCAGGAGTGGAGGATGGATTCAAGGAATTCATTTATCTCTCATACTCTCAGACAAATTATTTCTTACTAGGGAGGACCATCCACCAGATTGAGAAATATAGGCCATCCTAGGTGATGAGGCAGTTTGGGTTACAACAGGGGGTGGTGGCAGAGGATGGTCTACATCCTCATGTCACTAGGGAGATTGGAGTTTGGGGGAGGTACACCGATGCTCTTATAGTGAGGGTGACATGGAGGACTCTGACACAGGCCTATGTGGTTAGGCAAGATGTAGTGGATGTAGGGATGATGATAGAGTATGCGGTTTGGTGGGCCGCACACGCACCTCTATGACTCACAGATTCAGTACAAGTGGCTTCTTACGAGAAGCCTACAGGTGACATGGATGTGGATGATAGGACAATAGTAGGGGATGCCTCAGAGACCTCAGTAGCAGGACAGAGGAGGAGACCTCGGGGGAGATGTGTCTGGGCATGAGTTGGGGCACTAGAGGAGGAGGGGGGGGACAAGATGAGAGGCCACAGGGGCTACCAGGAGATGGGAAACATCAGGAACCTCAGGTGCCTATACAGGGACAAGTACCATAGGGGCCACAGGAGCCACCGATAGGGTATGTGTCACATGAGACACATGATACCGTCATCGCAGAGAGAGACAACATGCAGACTGAGTGTGTCCAATTACAGGGACTACTAGGGATGACATAGGTGTTAGAGACCAGCCTGCAGATGGATATGGATCAGATATAGGGATTGCTAGCTACAAAGATAGCATGGGCAGACAGGGTTGAGGGTGCACTTGACACCCTATAGGGAAGAGTAGACTCAGGCGATTTCTCTATGGTGGACTTGACATAAGATGTTGTTGAGCTGCGGACAAAGATAGGGACACTGACAGACCAGTTGGGTACCCTTACAGATTAGATGGAGTAGGCTACATAGCAGATTATTGCATTGACCTTAGAGAGGGATACAACACTGAGGTGGGCTGAGGCATATAGGACAGAGTGAGACATTGATTGATAGGCAGCCACCGCAGGAGGGGCTAGCTAGGTAGTAGCAGAGGCTTTTGCAGTGCACAAAGATGCAACTAGGGTAGGTAGGGAGATAGCCCACTATCGGGCATTGTACCATGATTTAGTATCAGAGGGCCAGAGATAGACATTTATAGAGCGATATCGGTCACAGAGCACAGGGTGGGCTTCTCAGGGATCAGTTGGGATGCCACCACATCCACCACTAAGACAGGGAGGGGACCATCACAGCCGCCTGCATGATTTTATCAGAGGATTTTGTGACACACACATTTTTATATTTTTGGATGAGATGTATATGTATATCAGCACCTAGGTGCATGATGATGTATTTATTGATGACCGACATTGTATTTGTGGACATGATTATTTATATGATGATTGATGATGATTCTATGGTTCTATGTGATTCTATGCATTGATCTATATGATGTTATGATGCATATGCTTATATGAGTACTGCCATTGATGTTTATAGGATGTGTTGTTTTAGATGCATTTATCTAGATGTATGTTTATGCATTTGATGTATATTGTAGTATTTTTTATGAGATGTGATGAATGCATTTAATATGTTATGAATGTTTTATGATGCAATGTATGTAAATGTAGGGATGATATGAAAAAAATGTAGGGATGCAGTGGATGAAATAGATGCAAGAGGACCCGTGCTTTTGGTGTGTGTCACATTCAACTGATGGACCGAACAAGCGAACTGCAAAGGACTAAGCAAGGAAGGTTAGCATGACAGACGCTCAGAGTGTTAGTGCAATGGTGAGGAGACTAGACATGTGATGAATATACAAGGACAAAACTAAATGACTAAATACAAGTGAGTATGTACAAAGATTTCTAATGAGACTTGATTGTATCTTGTTGTTTGTGATACGTGTGATAGCGTTGGAACACCTAGGAAATAGGGGATTTGGAATGAAATGGATGCAATGGATGGAGGGAACAAGATTTTGATAGATAATGGAATGGTCCATTATGTGTGACACCTGTTTCTAGGTTTTCATCATGCATACTTGTCCAAGGATCTTGATTGCCAAGTTTTTACCATTGGACAAAATTTTTCTCTTTACTCTTGTTTGATTTTTTTTGATTTTTTTTTTATGTTGTCTAAGCGCCTGTTTGCTAGGTTTTTTCCAAGACAACCATTTTTTCAGCTTCTTTTTCTACTTTTTTGAGATTTTTTCAGGACTATTTTACATTGTTTTTGTACATATTTTTTCTTCAGGACTTTTTATACTTTTTATGGATTTTTTCAGATGACTGGAATGACCACCTGTCAGGCATAGAAGTGCCTGAGATGAATGATGTTAATAGGATCATTCAAGGGTTCTTCTTCAGGAGTGGAGAGTTCATATTCCCCAGAACTGAAGCATGTAGTGATAATGTATGGACCTTTCCAAGTAACTTTGAATTTACCTTTCTTTTCTCGATCAGTACCCACTTTCTGATTTTCCTTTAGCACAAAGTCCCCTACATGGAACTGGCGTCGATGGACTTTCTTGTTATAGTTTCACTTGAGTCTATTTTGATAGACAATCAGGTGATCATAGGCTTGCTGACACTTTTCATCTAGTAGATCAAGTTGTGTGATTCTTCCTACTCGATAATCTTTATCATTGATCAAGCCTCTCAGTGATACCCGGAGGGATGACAGTTCAACCTCAATTGGTAAGACAACTTCAGCACCATAGACTAAGGAATATGGAGTGGTGCCTGTAAGAGTATGGTATGATGTACGATATGCCCAAAGGGCAGGGTTAATTTCCAGATGCTAGTCGTGGCCAGTATCATTAATAACTTTATTGAGGATTTTGAGAATGGTCTTATTAGTTGCCTCAACTTGGCCGTCACCTTGAGGAAAATATGGACTGGAGAAATGGTGATGGATATGGAGGTGAGCACACAGATCACTGACATGTTGATTTTCAAATGGTGTTCTATGATCTATGAAGATAGCGAAGGGTATGCCAAAGTGTCAGTCGATGTGGTAGAGAATGAATTTTGAGATCTAGACACCTATAGTGAGGGTGAGTGAAATTGCTTCAACCCACTTCGTAAAATACTTCATTTTTGTTATTATGTATGTGTCCTTCAGACAAGAGGGGAGTGATCTTTCCAACGAGGTCAAAACCCCAACAAGAGAAAGACCAAGGGGGAACAATAGGTCGGAGGTCCTGTACAGGAGCATGAATCAAATTTGGCATGCTATTGACAAGGTAAGCACTTCTTGACAAACTCACAAGCATCATGTTCCATTGTAGGCCAATAGTACCATGTCTGTAAAATTTTCTTGGCTAGGACCATACCACTCGTGTGGGCATTGTAGATTCTAACATGTACCTCTTGTAAAGCCTATGCGACCTCATTTTCATCTAAACATCTAGAGAGCACATTGTTATAGCCTCGACGATAAAGGGTGTTGGCTACAAGGGTGTAGCGGGAAGCTTTACGAATAAGGTTTTGGCGTTGGGTTGTGGTGAGATGAGGGGATATGATACCATTTTGTAGATAAGCATGGATATCATGGTACCATGAGGATTGGGGACCAACCAAGACAAATACGTGATTTGATTCATCATTCTCATAAGAGGGAGCATGAAGTTGCTCAAATAAGAATTCGTATTGTGTAGATTCATGAGGAATCTCTAAGAGGGAACCAATTCTGGCGATTGCGTCAGTAGCCTTGTTCTGCAAGTGCGGTACTTGTGTTATCTGCAAGTGGAGGAAATGCTCTTTCATCTAGTCAACCATCTCCTTATATGGCATTAGTTTGTCATCTTTGGTTTGATACTCATCCAGGACTTGTTTGATGATGAGTTGGGAATCGCCAAAGACATGTATATCTGTGATGTTCCACTCTATAGCCATGCAGATTTCTGTGACTAGTGCTTCATATTCTACAATGTTGTTCATGTAGGGAAATCCTAATTTGAATGACATAGGGATGTATTCACCTTGCGGTGTGATGAAAGGTATTCCTGCCCCTACACCATGGGCTGTGTAGGATCCATCAAAGAAGAATTTCCAAGTGGGTTGATCTTCTATCATGTACAAATGTTCATCTAGAAATTCTATGATCAGAGGATATGCATCCACCAATTGTGCTTCTACTAGCTGATCTGCGATGACTTTTCCTTTAGTGGCTTTTCTATCGACATATTAAATATCAAGCTCGCTTAGCAGCATAACCCATTTTTCCATTCAACCTGTGAGAGTAGTCTTAGAGAGTAGGTACTTGAGAGGATCCACTTTTGAGATGAGCTTGGTTGTATGACTAAGCATATAGTGGCAAAGTTTTTGACTGGAAAAAACTACTACCAGGTATGCTTTTTCCATAGGGGAATAATTGAGCTCATAACCCACTAAGGTCCAACTAATGTAATAAATGGCTTGTTCCTTGTCGTCATCATCCAAATTAGCAAGGAGTGCCTCTAATGATGTTGTAGTAGCAGAAATATATAGGATAAGTGGTCGATCGGGTACATGTGGTACCAAGATGGGTGGATTAGCCAAGTATTCTTTGATCTTTTCAAAACTTTTCTGACATTGAGGATCCCATTTAAAATTGTTATCCTTTCGCAGGAGATGAGTAAATGATTGGCACTTATCTGCTAAATGAGAGATAAAATGGTACATAGATTGTAATTTTCCTTGGAGGCTGCACAGTTGTCAAAGTGTTCTTGGTGGAGGCATTTCCATGATAGCTTGTACCTTTTTTGGATCTATTTCAATGCCTCTTCTAGATATGATGAAGCCAAGGAGTTTTCCTGACGTGACCCCAAAGACACACTTCTTGGGGTTGATAATTAGGCCATAGTATCCAATCCTATCAAAGATGCATTCTAGAACATCTAGGTGATATTCCCTTTTAACTAATTTAGCCAAGATATCATCTACATAGTTCTCAAGGATATTGTGAATCATATCGTGGAAGATGACTGTCATGGCCTTCTAATAGGTTTCCCCAGTGTTCTTCAAACCAAATGGCATCATATTATAGAAGAAGGTGCCCTAGGGGGTTATGAATGTTGTATTATGCTGATCTTCTTCTACAATATGGATCTAGTTATATCCTGAAAACCCATCCATGAGTGACAACATCTCATGTCCTACTATGAGGTCGACTATCATGTCGCTGTTTGGTAGTGGGAAATAATCCTTGGGACATGACTTGTTGAGATCTTGGAATTTGTACATATCCTAATTGATTTATTAGGTTTAGACACCAGCATCATGTTGGAGATCCATTCAGAGTAGTCAATGGCATAGATGATTTTGGCTTGGGGTAGCTTCTCTAGCTCTGCTTTGACAAGTAGTGCTACCTTGGGGTGCATCTTTCAGAGATTTTATTTGATAGGTTTGATGTTTGGGTCCACTGCTAGATGGTGAAATACCAAGTTAGGGTCTAATCCCAACATGTGGGAATAAGACCATGCAAACTTATTTATGGATTCTATCAAGAGAGAAATGAGAGCTATTTCTTCTACTTCAGTCAAAGATGCTGCTATGTACGTAATGGCGAGATTCTCTGTCATGCCCAAGTTGACGGGTTTTGTTTCTTGTATGAGGATTGATGACTGCCTAGGCTAGTAATAATGGATTAGAGGAAGAGGAGAGTCTTCATCCTCTTGCGCCTTAGAGAGGTTTTCACCAGCGGTTAAGCCCTTGTTTTTTAATTTTTTTGTGATCAGATAGCGCCCCAGAGGGGTTCTCTCTAGGGGATCAATTTTTCCCTTTTTATTTTTGTTTTCCAGTTCATTTTTTCTGCTGAATTCTTCCTCTTCTCCAGAGTATGCCTTTGGACCTAGTTTGTAGACATGTGTTGAATTGTTCCCCCAGTCATTCCTCTGTTCAGCTGCTCCCTGGATGAATCTTAGGAGCGGGTCCTCGCTTTGGAACTCGTCCACATGTACGACACTTGGTTGGTCCTAGTATATGAGTTCAGGATGTAGGAGGCGAAGGTCAATGAAATTAATGGAGAGTTGATGGAGGACAGAGTTTCCAAGGAAGATGTCATCGTCAATATTTTCATAGGATTTCACAATTTTCTCTTCAGGGACATCTTTGATTTCAACGATTTGGCCCAGGGGTCTACAATGGGTATAGCTATTGTCATCAGTGCCCCCAGTCATGGTGGAATCCATACCAAGGCCTAAATGCTTTTCTCATTTGGTGGGCACAAAAGGAGTGTTCATTCCTTGTTCTTCAGCACCCAAGCCCCCGCCTTGATAGTTCCATTTTTCTGTAACCAACTTGTGAGTTGAATGGTATTTTCCTTTTTAATAATTGATTAAACCGATGTCTGGGGGTGGTGGATCTTTATAAATCTACTAATTGATGTCTGGTGCTATCTCCTAACTATTCAAAATTCCATTTGAAATAAAAGTGGTAGGACCCAATTTTTTTGTCTGCGGCTCACTCTGGTTTGTTATGTTCTTATTCGGTCTCCCTTGGGTATATGGATCAACTATCAATGCTCCAACTGTGAAGGCATCAGATAGGCTATACTTGCCACAACCTTTGTTGTTGATCTTGACCATGGAAAGGGTGGAAGAGAGGATTGTTTCTGGATTTGAGTGGATTCAAGATGAACTGGTGACAAAGGTGCCAATGTCAATCTTGGGACAGTGATTGGAATGTGGGAAGGAGGTTTCCAATGCATTACAGTATACAAAGGGCTTGGGATCTACGTGAATGGTTATTTCAGTGCCATTATATGGGAATTTGATGCACTAATGGTAGGTGGATGGGACAACTTGCATAGAATGGATCCATGGGTGTCCCAGGAGGATATTGTAGGGAAGGTTGAGATCAACAATGACATACTGTATCTTGGATAGCAGGGCCCATCTTTATGGGCAATGAAATGGTTCCTTTAGAAGTGCGCTCCATATTTTCATAGGCTTTGATGGTAATGATATCATTTATTATATCTGCTTCAGTGCAGCCCAACAATTTGATGAATTTTAGAGTACACAGATTTAGGGCCGAAACATTATCTATCATGACTCACTTAACGACAAAATCTTTGATTATGATGATGATATAGAGTGGAAGGTTGTGAGAAAGTTCTTTAGAAGGTATGTCTGTTGGTTTAAAAGAAACCCCACAAGATGCAGACAAGTGGCCGACAAGGTTCTAGAATTCAGTGAGGTTGATGTCGCTGGGAACATATGATTCTTGTAGGGCTTTATTGAGGATCTCTTGATGGATGTGTGAGGTGTGAAGGAGATCTAGGATGGAAGTTTGTGCAGGAGTATTCCCTAGGTGTTCCAATAGGATGTATTGGGTACCCACAGATGGAGTGGTACTTGCACCTACAACTATTATTCTGCCACGACGAGTGGTGACTACACATTGGTTATCGATGCCCTTGAAATTAATGAAATTGACAGAGGACTTGACTTGGGATATGCAGCCGATGAGATTATCGTAGTTGATATATGCAGTTGTATAATATTTTCTATCGGCATTGTCTCCTTGCTTTCCCTTCCCCTGGTTAGAGGATTGAATGGGATTGCCTGGTCCTTTACCTGAGGTGTGTTTAGGAAATGCATTTTGATAGATTTTAAGGCCTGCATTTGGCGATGGTTGGGCCAGAGAGTCTATTTCGATCTCTTTGCGGTCGATGAGATCCTGGATGTAGTGTTTTAGCTTCATGCATTTTATGGTGGTGTGTCCTTAAACACAATGGTAATCATAGTATTCATTATCTTTATACCAGGCAGGCTTCAGTGTTGAGTCATCAAATGGTTGCATTTTTGGGTACACAACTTGGTTAGCTTAGGCCATTCTATGGAAGATGACATAATTGGGTTCACCCAAGGGGGTAAATGGGCATTGTGGCACATTCTAAATGTGAGGCCTTGGCTGTCCATGTGGGACTGATATAACATTCGTCTAGTTCATAGGACCTTGGTAGGTGGGTTGATATGATGTCCCTAGAGGGGGGTAGCTATTTGTGCCTTGAGGGCGTATGTTTTGATGGTATGTTGGTTGGTGATATGTAGGAGTGGGCTATTGATACATGGGAGGGGGTTGAGGGTATACTAGTGGTGCTTGCTGATAAGTTTGGATAGGTACGTTGGGACCAGCCACCAAAAATTGAACGTGTTTGGTGTCAATGGCTCTGTCAGTTATGACATTCTTATTCTTGATCCAGTACCGTGATCGAACATTATTATGTTTGTCAGGCTGGGATTCTTTGTAGTGCTTGATGGCACTGTCTTATATGAGACCTCATTCGAGATCCATGCCTTTGATTCTGATGTCCTAATAAGTTTGTATACAATTCATGCGCATATGATAAGCAACCATATAATGGAGATTGTTAATAAAGATTTTTATGAGATGTTTCTTGGGGGGTTGATAGGAAAACCTTGTAGTAAGCCCTTGCTAGTGCTGAAGTTAATAAGCTAGGCTCTCTCCTCCCTTCTATTTGGAATTACATAAATTGAGGAGGGAGAGTTCATTCTCTACGTTGTAAGGGTATTTGGCCACAAAATTCTCTGATAATTTGACAAAAGTAGAGACTGTCATAGGTGATTTTGTATAACCACTCAAGAGTGGTCCTTCCTAAGATTTTGGGAAATAGTCTCATGAGGAATTTATCATGAGGAAGTTATCGCTATAGGCCAATTCTTGGCATGCCATGTAGAATTCTTTCACGTGGCTAACAGGATCTCCCTTCCCCTGATATTTATCAAACTTGGGTGTTTCAAACTTCTTGGGGAAGGGTATTGCAATGATAGATCGATGTAATGGGTAAGGACACACCTCTTCAAACTTGAATGTTTTAGCTTTAGTCCTTGATTTAAGCTCTTTGAGAGTGTTCTTCATTTTATCCCATTTCTGATTGATTTGTGGGGGAGGATTATTAACCCCAATTTCATTGGTTCCTTGAATCTGATATGGATCAAATGTAAAATATGGGGGATTCTATGGAGGATATTGTGGTGTTTGGTATGGAGGTTGTTGGTCAGTGTAGATGGGCTATTGTGATGGAAATTGCGGCTAAAGGGTGTATTGTGGTGGAGGAGGTGACAACGCTTGATAGGGTTGTTGTAACTACTAGAAGTATGCTTGTATTTGCCGAGGCGCTAGATAAGTGGGTTGAGCCTATTGTGCACCTGCATATGGTGGTGGTGTTGTGCTACTGAAGGACAAAGGATAGGTGTTCTGTGGAGGAATGTCCCCAGCGGTTGCAGTGGTGTTAATGGGACTACTAGATTGCTGTGGTGGTGGAATAGTTTGTGATGCAGTGGAAGATGGCATGAATAAGTAGTTGGCGAAAATAGTTTGTTGTTGCTGCATTGGTTGGATGACAATGTGCATGTTAGTGAAAGTATTAGAAAGCTATGGTAGTGGTTGTGTCATGAAGGGATTTTCCCCCTGCATTTGTGGTTGTGGCTGGTGGGTAATTCAGATGATTAGTTGTGCAGCTGGAAATGGGTTGGTTTGTTGTTGTTGTTGTGCTTGGGATGTGAATGGGTTGGCATTTTTCTGCTGTGATTGTTGTTGTTTGGCTTTCTATTAGATAGGTTGTTGCTATTGGATAGGTTGTTGTTGTTGATTGGTTTTTGTTGCTGGATTGGTGGGATGGAAATTTGTGTTATGGTGAGGGGATTGGTAGATGTTTTTTGTGGTTGGGATGTGAGTGGGTTGGTGCTTTACGTCTATGTGGGGATGCCTAAGGCTTGTATGGTGGCTTGAGAGTAATTCCAATTGGATGATGAATAACCTTGTGTTATTTGACCGATTTGTGCTTGTGGAAGAAATGCTGGCATACATTGTGGTTGCGTTGCTAGTGGAGAGGGGAAGGTGGGCCCTTGCTGAAATAATGGTTGGTTGTACTGATTTGTGGGCGGCATGCCTATGGTGAATTTTGTTTGTTGCTATGGGTATGTGGTAGAAGAAAAAGGTGGAATAGGCATGGATATTTGGGTGCTTTGATGCTGCGAACTAGGTGGTGCATTTTGAATGGGCGGAGTGGTGATGGGTGGAATGGTGGTTTTCTAAGTGCTGACTGGTGGTGGTGGGAATTGTGTTGCAAATGTTGGGAGTTCTTGTGAAAGTGGAGAGATTGTGGGTTGAGGATGTGTAGGTGCTTGCATAGTGATAGGAGGTATTTCTTGTGTTACTGATGTTGGATTAGGAGGCAGGGCCCCCATGACTGTGGATGAGGTAGATGGAGGTGTCATGTGCATGATAGAGGGTGGGATGGAAGGTTGGACTACTTGTGAGATAAGAGTTCCCGCTTGTAGAGCTCTCTGAAGTGGATCAACAAATTTTTTTCTAATGGGATGATAAAATTCCCCTAGGAGTGTCAGAGGTCATGTGATAAGTGTGGGTATAAGCCAAGGTGGGAGTTGGAGTCCTTGGTGCTGAATGTCTGAGAGTACCTGGCTGCTATTGCATCCACTCATGGCATTCACCATGTGGACATGCCCTAGATGATTGATAAATGTATCTATGGTACTCATGGTGGGAGTCTCATTAGTGTCTCTCAATTTGTTCATTGGGTTGAGGCGCATAAGAGACCATAGCATTAGTGTGGTCAATTGTGGGATTAGATGAACTAGTTGCAGGATTAGGGTCCATGTCCTTCCTCTTCTTAGTGGCTTGTGTAACAGGTGGCATGAAGTGATTATCCTAAGGGGATATGAGATGCAAGATGTAATCCAAGGATGTTCCTAGGAAGCTAAGGATGATGGTGTTAGGACTAGGTTTTGAGATGATGCATCTAGGATGATGAATATGCTCCTAAGGATTAAGGATGAATTGGTGTATGCAAGGATTAATGGTTGCTTTCCCTAGTGTAAGATTAAGTGGATGTGATTGTCTACCTAGGACAGACTTGTGGTCTTCGGCAGATGGGGTTCTCTATCAATGTGAACCAACCTTTTGCTCAAGGTGAGGAGGTTGCAAAGGCAAAAGGGGATTATCCTAAAAAATGCTTAGTTTAAGGACACTTAAGGATGGGGTTTTTAATTAAAAGGTAGGTTCTAAGAAACTCAAAAGGGGATGCAGTACCAAGTGAGGGATGCGATTAGGGATGCTTTGGATGATGATTAGGATGATGCTAGGTTAACTAGGATATGATTGGATTATGCTAGGATGAGTGTGTGATGTGTTTTATAAAGATGACAACCTAAGGGGGGTCCTAAAAATGCAAGCTAAGTGATCCTAAGAAGAGGAGGAATGGTTGTTTGTTGTGGTAGACCAGATAGTCATATTGCTCAAATTTGATGAAAGTAGTGTTTAGATGATATTTTCCCATGAAGCGAGCAACTTTGTTGTTGTATATCACTTTGTCAAATTTTTCCCTTTTATGAGTTTCTTGCTTGATGGAATCAACTATGTGTTGGTACTTGGTAGCCTCTTAGGTTATATTCTTTTGTTCTCTGTGCACGGGTGGTAATGGAGTTTTCATCTTCTTGTACTTCTTGGAATCGGTCATGTCCTATAGTAAAAAGATTTGATTTTGGATGAGAAACTGAAGGTTTTAGGACATACCTCATAAAAGACCAAATTTTGAAGATTATGGAAAATTTTGAAGCTCATGGTAGTCTATAAAAAAAGGACAGTGTTTTGATGATTTGGCAAAAGCTTGAGCTCTTTCTGATTTTCAATAGATTTTGTTCAATGGAAAGAACCAGTTTTAACACTATCAAATCCAAAAATAACAGGCATGTGTCTTGAAAAAAATCTGACAAGGGACAAAGTAACCTTGAAGGATACAAGCAAGTGTGAAAAATTTGTTCGTTGGGAATTTTGTTCGTGTTTCGGATTTGTCAATGTTCTTCAAACACTTCAAGCACAAGTCTACCAAAGGAATTGGTGGAGCATGAAAATATTTTCTCACAAGCTTAGGCACACACACAAGAGCTAATCAGAATATGACTCTCACCAAGCATGCAATGGTTCCATTCATGATGCCATATTAGCCGACTCCAAATGCTCAGGGTGGTACGAATGTACGAGTGATCTTGGGGAAGGTACTATCTTCCTTGCACAAACATTATCACCTTTCGGGGGTGTTCTGGGTAGCTTCTAAGCCTAGATTTTTTAGTAAGGTTCTTCATTTGATTGTATCCTTTATGTTTGCGCAAGTGTGATTCAGGTGTATAGCTCCATAGAGCGTCTTGACAAAAGTGGTCACGTAAACATGATTGAGACTATTAGGCCACACTTATGTTAGATGAGAGCCAAGTATAAGCTCAAATGTTAACTAACTCTCGAGGCTTTAAACCCAAAGAGTAAATTTGATTAATGTGAGTTGGAGTGGTGTGGCTTACACCTTGTTCTCACGTGGGTCATTCCTCAGAGATTTTTCCCTCAACCGACAGGCTCATCTAAAAGATTAACTTGAAAAGCAATTGGATTGGCGACAAAAAGAAGTCTAGATTTCTGATTTTTCCACAAGGGGAAAAGAGCATACTCTCCTAATCTAGTATCATTTTCTCCACACACACACAAGACAAGATTAGTTCATTCTCAAAGATTTAATTGTTTAACACAAAGTAAATGCATCTAGGTTTTTGATCTTCCCAAAAGGGAAGAGACATAATCCCCTAACACTTGCTTCAGATTAGACAAAAAGATCCCTCTAATTAGTCTATGTGCATAATAAATCAAATTAAATGCTAACAAGCATGATCATTTGGTCAATTTAGATTAAGGCAACCTACAAGACAAATGTGAGTAATATTTTAAATTTATGCCTTTGGCAAGCGGTGTTGCAACACAACTAGTTAGAAGTTTAAGAAATTTAGCCTTTGACAAGCATTGTAAACACAAAATCACTCAAAAGTTGTTAGAACATGACAAATAAAAGTCTGATAGAGCATAGATAATGATTGAGGGCGTAGACGCCAATTCTGTGTTTTAACCCAAAAATGACAGAAATAAAAAATATGCCAGAAAACATAGAAAACCAAGAAACTGCAATACTAGTGGAGCGCCAGTTTGTGAATCGCAAATGTCGGTCGGTGATTCGTCTGAACCAGCATTTGTGCAGACGCCAAAATGTGAACCAACATTTATGTGGATGTTATTGTACCTTTAAAACTAATGTTCTTTAATGATTTATGAAGGTTTTGTTTCCCTTAATGAAATTCAAACATTATGACTGCTTGTAAAATTGATTTCTGCTAAAAAAATATAATGTTAAAACATCAAAAAGAAGTGGGAAACACAATAGAACTTTGACAAATGAAATGTTAGGTTTGTTAATCTCAAGCAAAATAGTGCAAAGCGGAGATGTTGATTCTGGTTGCACAGATGCTGGTTTAGTGCAAACACCGAATGACAGTTCCGGAGGAACCGATGTTTGCACAGACACCTTTGTGTAAATAAAAAATGTTGATCCGTGAGTTTGGCAAAAATGAGAGAAAAAGATAAGAAATTTAGAAGGATTTTAGTTACGTGGATCCCAGCGAGCATGCAAGAATGTACTATGAGGAAATCTTCAACCTGTTGGGATAAAGCTCAAACATAAAATGTTAGCGGGTTAGCACACATAAATCATGAAATAAGAATGAACCAACAAGAAATCTTCATAACATTAGATTGAGATAAAACAAGTTAGTGCACCTTATATTACTTGTTTGATTTGCTCATCTAGATTAGATGTGAGTGTGCTCTCTCAAACACAAATGGAGTGGATCCCTAATGCAATGCAAATATGAATGCAAGATTGGATGAAAAGAAGAGATTCAAGAGCTAGTATGAAGAACTAGTCTCAAATTCTTCTCAAAGATGATCTAAACTTCTGAAAATGATATACAAATGCGAGAAGAAACTATGATTCGTTTAAAATTATCCTAGCATGTAACTAGTAATGAACTTCTAAAACTAAAATAGCATAATAACAATGCAAGAATGAGAGATGCAAATACAAGAGGAGAAGGCCTCTATTTATAGAATTTTGGGAGAGAAGAGAATGGCTTGAAAGAGGTGGCACCTATGTGACATCCACATAAGAGACACATAAGAGACACATGGGCTTGGAAGGGATGGCCATTTAAGAGTCAAACATAGCATTAAATGTTTGAGTGGCTCAAGATTTTCAAGTGGGGGACAAATATGTAAGTATATTTAAGAGGGAAGGGTGACCATTTTGGAGAGAATTTTCACAGATGTGTGAGCATTGTATTAACATTAAAAGGGATAGGAATAACCTTTTTAAGTAGGATTAGAGGATGATTAGGTGGGGGAGTATGGTTAAGAAGTGAGGTGATGGGTGTAGAGTAGGAACATGGTAGGCTTAGGGTAGACTTCTAGATTGGATTAATAGATCTCTAGGTTGGGGTTAGATTATAATTCAAATTAGATTTGAATAAATCATAGCTTAGAAGAAATAGGGATATGGAGGATTTTTTAATAAATATGAATTTATTAAAAAGGGATTTTGTGAGGCAAATGTATTTAAATAAAATACATTAGGATAGTATTAAGATTATTGATAAATACCAACGATGAAACTATTTAATTGATTAAATTAAATAGTTAGATGAATAAAAGAAGATTTAATATTAATAATAATATTAATATTGTTTTGGACCTCTACAGTTGTGAAATCCTTTAGCATTATCTTTCTCTGGAGTATCAAAAAGGTCATCAATTGGAGTACTAAGAATCAACAAACCCTCTTCAATTGGACTGTACCTATAACCGTCAAAGAAATGAAATCCAGCCATTCTACTCAAGGTAAAAAAGAAAAATTGTGAACACCAGTAAGGAAAACACAAATGGATTGTCAATACTAATCTAGAAGAATCGCTCAAGAATTTTCTTAGCTGCACAAAACTGAATAGATTTACAGTTGAAAGCCTCTATGATGTATGCTTCTGTCAAGAAAAAATAAACCAAAATATTTCTACTACTCGAAGATTTCTACTGCATGCTCATAGAAATGTGTTGTAGTGACATTCTTTTAATCTTACATGGAAATTCATGGTGATTTTGAAATCCTTATTTTAATGGTCTTAATTGAGAATTCTGCAGGTTTT
Organism: Thuja plicata; assembly: GCA_018584345.1. Classification (NCBI taxonomy): domain Eukaryota; kingdom Viridiplantae; phylum Streptophyta; class Pinopsida; order Cupressales; family Cupressaceae; genus Thuja; species Thuja plicata. The sequence goes on from MU224113.1 coordinate 485,505, forward strand.
TCAACATGCAATTAAACAATCTTTATAAAATATCTGAAAAATTAATAAAATGTCCTCTTTTGTATTTCTTTTCTTTTATTTATTACTCGTGTTTCTCCTATGGCTTACACATGGTATTGGAAGAATTTCAATAGAGATTGTATTGTGTACACTAGAGTTAATAAATGTAAATGAGAGTTGAGTGAGATGATTTTTCTCGTGTAGATTTTTAAATTGCATGGCTTGACATTGAGCATTGATCTTTTGGACATGCTAAAACTTTAATTAAGTCGATAGGATTTTTATTGTGGGCATCGGCCACTGACAGAAAATTGTCATGTAGCTAGTAAATTACCTTATAATAGAACTGGTAAATTGTCTTATGCAATTGGTAAATTGTCTTATACCTGAAATAAAATAATAATATATAATATTCCAATGTTGTTGACTATGTTCTACTCCCCTATCACTCCAACTGGCTCATGTCCTATATTCCCATGTCCACTCAATAGTTAGCTTGAAATAAATGAATGAGGAGTGTGTTGACGGGACTTTGTGACCAGTCTGCCAATAGAGGTAAGTTGTCACCAGGTACCGACCAACTTCACTTGTAAAGGTTGTTCAAGGAATAAATTCTTCGAGCCTTCAAGCACCTAAGAGTTGGGTCTCGACAGTGCGAGAGCTAAGTTGGGTGTGTGACTATTTTGTTCAGGGGGATAGGTGGTTTTTCTTGGCTCATCTTCCCTGGGGATTTTTTTAGGTCGGGGTTTACTACAAGTATTTGGAAAACAAACTTCAAAATATATGCCAGGGTTAGAGTGTATCCATTCTACTTATAGTTATGCAAATACATTTTAAAACATCAATCATGCTCTAACGAACAATACTAAATACTAAACATATACAGAACCAACGATTCATACATGTTCAATAGCAAGGGGAAAGAGGTCGTTAATCTACTTAAACATTAGAAAAAGGGACATCAAAAACATAAAACACAAAAGAGTATTGACTCAGAGATCAAGACACCAACAACATCATTGCGAGAATCCTTCCTTCTTCATTAACAGTTTTCCAACAACACTGGTGTGTACATCAACTACTCCAAGAGAGAATCTATCTACCAAGAACTACTAAGAGCTACTGAGCATTGAGCTCTACAATTACAAGAAGTGAAATGCTGAAATGCTATTACTATGGATTGCAAAATCATCAATTTCGTTGACCCTTGGCATGAGGTTGGACTTCTTATTTATACACATACTTTCCCTAAAGTTAACCTAATCTAACTTTACACTCAACAATAAATTATAATTTCTGATGGCTAGTACTACCTACACCACATTACAACAACCTCGAGAAGAACAAAGGTCTGACATGTCATAAGAATAAGACAAGAAGAGAGGTATGGAAGAATCAACATTGAGGAGAGTGTTGTAGAAAGAAGAGAAGAAATCCAATCTCTTCGGAGCTCAAGGCTACATGCCTCATCAATGCAATATGCGGCTCACTATCTTTGATGTGCTAGGTAGTTAATGCTGGAGCGATGCCTTGGGAAGACCATCTGTTAGAACCATCCCTCGAGCTGACGTGCCTTACTGGAGTAACCTACTTTCTGACATCCACTTATTAACTGCCTGATAATGACCAGTCAGCTCTGGGAGCCTGGAATCGGGTCATCAAAAGAATACAAAACTGCTGGATCCAGGAGCTTACATTCCAAAAATAATGAATATGAAAGAATGCACCCTGTTGGTAAAAATATGTGGGATTCAGAGAACCTTATTGCTCCTTGTTACTCATGAATATTTCCAGAAGCTGGGCAATTCCATTTTCATAGATATCCTTGAGATTAACTTGGCGGTACCTGGCCATCTCCACCTGTTTGCCTAGATCTGAAGTATTTACTTTGAATTCTGCGACCATCTTTGCGGCATCATGGGCCCAGATAACCATGCAAGATATATGAGACATCTTTGCTCCATCCATTCCCTCTAGGGACTGATATCGAGCTTCCATCAGCTCATCAAATTTTCCTATGACGTAGTCCTCAAGAGTACATGTTTCAGTACTAAAGGGATCGACTTCTGAAACCCTTGTAATGAATGCCTTATACATGTTTAAATAATATTCTACTTTTGGAACTTTATCCCAAAGGGCCCCTACCAGTTTCTTGCTTATCTCCAATGTGAGATCAAGTCTGGAGTGCTGGGTCTAGACAAAGTTGAAGGACTCCTCTCCCAAAATTCTAGCCTCGGCAACAATCTCTTCTCCAAGACTCAGGAGTTCTCCCAACTCATTCATCCAGGACTTGTATTGCTCAGTCTCTCCCTCCCAGATGGTAATGGTATTCTTTTCTTGGTGTAGAATGTTGTGGGCTACATACAGGTCTGGGAGTGTAGCCACTAAGAAACACCGGATGTTTCCCACCTATTCAGCCACCTAATCATTAGCTGCCTATGCTTTCTTTTTCATACTCCTTAGCACATATATGTCATCCTATGGGAGCGGTGCTCGAGATGTGGAAGCTTTCAGAGGAATAGCAGTGATGGGCTATGCCAGCTCCATCAAAATCCCGACAAGATTTGTGTTCTTTTCCCTTTATTCCTGGAGCTTCTGGGCTTGCTTGTTATAACAGGCCTCTATCACCCAACTGGCTTCTTTTAACAGGTCTAATTTGCCCTGTTTGTCTCTTTTCCCTAGAGGTACTTCTGTGATTGTGTATTCCTCGACTTCGGCTATTGTTGCATCTATCTCTAGGGGAGGTGTTGCAATCACCGCAATTGTTTCTCCACCCAGACCAGTCTAAGTGGAATGGAGGGTTCGGGCCCTCTTTTGTTTCAGGGCCCCCTGCACCTGTGCCACCATCTCAGCCAAGGAGAGATGGGCCTTTATTTTTGTTGGGGCCTTCCTTTTTTTAGAATCCCCCAACCATTATGGTGGTGAGAGTGGCCTTGCTGCCAAGGTATGATCCCGTGAATCCCCTTTGGGGTTCTGTTGTGCATCCTCGGTGTTTTGAGTCTCTTTAGACTCTTTTCCTGTATCCTCTGGACCACCTGTATTATCTACCTTGGTGGCATTAATATCTTCTACCTTGGTGTCCGTATCCTTAGACACGTTGGATTCAATATCTATATTTCTAGGGTTCTGCGCCTCACCTTGTTGTTGTTGTTGTTGTTGTTGTTCTTCTTCTTCTTCTTCAGCTTCTTCCATTGGAATATTTCTCTCCATTGGAATATCCTCAGGAGGTGGGAGAGGTGTCTGGCCAAGGTTCAATGTTTGGGCTGTTGTGATCACCTCACCGAATGTTACCTTCTTTGGGGTAGGAGGAGGTGTTTGGAGCATGGTGATTGAGATTACAGTTGCTTCAGTAGGTCTAGATCTCTCAGAAGATGTTGGTTGCTCATTCTACACTTGCCTCTCCTCTATGGTGTTGGTCTCTATAACCTGTATCTCCGGAACATCAGAGATGTTTACCTGTTCTGGCTCCTTTTCTCTTTAAACCTGGACCTCCTGCTCTGAGGTAGCTTCTTTCTCTGGGATCTCCCCTTCAGTAGGGATAGTAACTTCCTCCTGGGCGACGATCTCTTCTACCACTTTCCTGATATCCCGTTGTAAATTTACAAGTTTTTCCATCCCGAATATGTCATCAAAGTCATCATACGGAGGGGAGGTCTCTGGGGGATCTTCGGGCTGATTTTATGGCTTCAAAGAGTCCGAGGAGACAATCTGTATTTTGGGGATGTCAGGCATCCCAAGTTCTGGTTCAGCCTTTGGCTGAGGATCAGTTTCTCTTTTCTTCTTCCTCCTTGTTACCAATGAGGGCCCTACATCTAACATGGTTGCCTTCTCTTCTTCCGCTCTGGTCCCTGTTACTCAGACCATTAATTTTGCAAGTGAAGGAGAATTAGAAGGGCAGACAGGTCCGACCATAAAAGCTAGGGTAGCCAACTAGGTGATCAATGTATCTTTCATTTGCTGGGTTGCTACCAGAGTTTGCTGCATTTGTTATGCTATGGGAAATATAGATGGGACTTGAGACGGGGTTCCCATTTTCCTCTTTCCTCTATCCTCATCCTACGAGGAGGTTCTGGCTCTAGAAGTTGAACCCCGTACAAACAGGACAAATTTTTGTGTGCTTTTCGGACACACCTTCTAAAAATATGCATGACTATGATCAATTATATTGTTGGTGATGTCCTCAATTGTTGGTCCTTCTAGTGCATCCCAGTTCACCGAAGGGAGAGCCATTTTATCTACTCATTTTTCTTTGTATTGTGGGTCGTCTATAGACCCAGTGTCTGAGGAGTCATTGGGGAACTTTTGAAGCTTCAACCGCTTCATCATCTCCTATGTTAACTGGACAAAATGTCTCAAAATAGTCCTGGCAATCTTCCCAAACATCTTCTAAGTGAAGCTCATGCAGGGGGCTTCTCAGAGAAGTGTCATTGCTATCTTTCCCAGCGGATCAAAATTATTCTGCTCCAAGTAAAATTCTGCCAGTCCCAAACTTTTAAGTTCATTATTGGCTTCTTTGGCTGCTGCCAGACTGTAAGAATAGTTCCCGAAAGAGATTGGGAACAACACCTTAGTAACCTTCTTCACTGTGAAGAGGGCATGCAGCTCCATAATCTGTCTACAATATTCTAAAAGAATTATTTTATCCCCAAAATGTTTGGGTAATAAATAGGGTTTTCTAGAGAAGCCGGTCACCCAAATATATGTATGCTATTGATGTTGAATGTAGTAGTGGCCATAAGTGCTGAACAAATTCATTGCTTCTTTAGAGAGCCGGTATCTGGCGTCTCGATTAGGTGTAAGAAGGTTGTAGTAAATGAAGGTATCATTTACTTGATAGAAGATGGGGAAGCTGGCCTCCCATTGGACCTATGGGAAATAATCCCATGGAGCATTCTGGCCTTGGCCAATCCCGAGCACACCTGCTATAAGTAATCCTCGGGTCACTAGGCATTGTTGTGCTAGTGCCCATAAAATGTAGGAAGTCATGTATAATTTTGGGGTCTGGGTGATCTTGATGAGCTGAGAGTCCACATGATTGGCGATGATGGTAGCCCAATCAGAATTTTTCTCGCCGGAGGCAATGCCGAACAAAAAATAGTACATCCATGCCAAGAATTCCTAGGCATGGGGCTCTCCAAAGACCCTACATAGAGCGATGATCCCCATCTGTATGCTCTCTTTAAATTCTATCCAGGGGATCTCCAGCTTCATCTTTTTGAAATTCCTCCTTGGCACATTAAGCCTGTTTTAATTAAGATATTGCTGGGCCATGAGATCTAGCTTCTAAAATTATTCCAAGGCCAGAGACCGGGTGAGAACAATCACATCATCAAATCAGGGGATCCCCATCCTTGCAACAAAAGTTGTGGCATCCAGAGACACCATAGGTATTGGATAGCTTGTAGGAGCTGGGGCGGCAAGCATGACAGCCCGGATGGCCATGTTGTAGTGTTCTACCAAAGTGAGAATGAGCTCCAGAGCTTGCATGGAGCAGAGAAAATAGACAACTTTAAGAATCTCAGAGCCGACCATAATGAGGGCCAATGGATCTCCAACTGTGCATTGAATGAACATCATCTTAACTAAGGCTTGCATTTCGGCCCACATCCTGACACTTGTGTTGGTGATTAATTTTAACTTGGAATCAAAATTTGATCCTAGAATAGTGTCCCCCTTTAGATATTTGATTGTTAATGGAAGCTTTTCAAAGGCCTTCTTAGCCTTCGTCTGGAAAGCTGCCCTGGTTGCAGCAGTAGTGGGGAGTTCCAGACTCCCGGGTGGAGAAGGTGGTGCAGATGCTTCTAACATGATTTAGAAGTTTAATTCTGGCAACCTACAAAAAAAGACAACCATCAGTATACATGTAAAAAATAGCATTATTCCAGATCACGAATATTTTCACCACTACTTTGCATCTGTTCTTGAAAGGATGTTAGTTCACGTCAAACGCCGAAAAGGATATATAATAAGAATGAATTGTGAATTTTGACCTCTACCTGGGTCTCCGGGGATTCTAGCTCATGTGATATAATGAAATAAAGACCAGAGGAAGGCTAGGGACCTGGAGTCTGGAAAACTAACCGTTGCATGATATGACCAGAAATTAGCTGTACTAGGCTGACGTGTGAGTGTCACGTGGCCACGTAGTAAATGGGATTAATGAAATTAACACCAAAAATTGTCTGAATGCGTGAAGAAATGAATGCCACTTGGTTGGGTTTTGAATGCTGGCGTGCGAAACTTAACCCATCATTAAGAATGACTTGACAGAGGAGAGAGAAAACCATCATGGCTCAAACCAGCGAGGTGTCGAGTTTGAACCATGCGGTATTTCGCTGAGAGGGCGAGCTCAAAAAATTGGGGAAAACATGAAAGGGAACGATGAGCTTGATGCAGACCAGGAATGATATACACATGATATACACCAGATATATAGAGGGAAAAAGCACTACAAGGGCCGAAGCATAATTCACAGGCTGACCGGAAATAAGCATATATATATAGCTATTTATGGGAGGTTACAAAACTTACAAGGTATATACAAATGCTACATTAAACTACAACTGCACAGAGGGCAAACAACCCTTTGGAAGAGCCGTCCCACCAACATGAGGAGACAAAGAGAAAAACCAGAGATATGAAGCAAAAACCAGACCAAAACCAAGTGAGATAGAAAGAAAGAAAAACCAAAAAATAGGAAAATAGGGGGAAGAGAGCCGAAGGACCTACCTAGAAACATAGAGAATGTGGGAAGGTGAGCATGGGAGGCACTCTACAACTAGTTCACCTTGGAATGATTGTGAAAGCACCACTATTTACTGTTGTTTGAATGTTGAAAATCACCAAAAGAAATTTGCACTTAATCGCTTTGAATCACCTTAATCACTCTGGTAATTGCTCTGAGTGTTTTGATCACGGTAAATGTGAAAGTGACAGGTAAAACCTATTTATACCCTTAGGCTAAAACATGTTGCATTCCTTCCGCAAACTCTGGAAAAGGCAAACCTCCAGACTCTAGGCCTGGGGATTCCATGCAGCCACACCTTCTCACAAACGAAGACATGATGGTAGAGAATCTGAGAGTCTGGGATCCGACCGGCTCAAAAGACAAACAAACTCCAGGACCGGGTCCTGGAGACAGAAGAAGATAAAAAGAAAAAGAATAACAACCCTCACAGGAGAAAAGCCTGGAGGGAAACAAAGGAAACAAAAGAAACCAAGGGGAAAAAAAGAAAAAGCGAAAAGGGGGACCCAACATTTTACCTACAAAATGTAGGGATAGATATGCAGGGCATAAAAAATGGCAACTATCTGGGATGAATTCCTTAGTGTATTCGAGAACTTCAGAATCTATGGTTAGCAAAACCAGAATTAATCCTTACTTGGAGCATTCTGCTTGCGAAGCATGAGGTGTCTGGGAAAATCCGGCTCATCAATGATTCAATCTTTTGGTCTTTCATCAGTCATGAAGTGTGTGCTTTGAAATAAAACCAAGCTGACGAATTCCAGGAGAAATAGAGAGGAGGCACTGAGTATATCAAACCAAAGTCATTATATCTTGCACGTTCCCCTAGACATCGGAGTTCTCTATTCTTTAGTTCTTTTCTTTTCTTTCTTTTCTAGATGGGAAGGCGGTACTTCTTTCATCGTGAACTTTAAGCTTAGATAATTTTGACGGCGGTACTACTTTCACCTTGACACCCACTTTTAAATTTCCAAATAGGAGAGAAAGTTCTAGACCCAGGATATTTTAATGATTTTCAGACTTGGTCAACAACCAGCGCAACCAATCTGCCCTCAAGGAAGATGCGATTACTTGCTCCTTAGATTTTCTGTTAACCGATGTACAGACTATCAATATGTGAATCTGATGAAGATTACCCATAACATTTTACCATACTTACAAAATAACTCTGGAGCGCGGACAAATTCCACCATGCTAACAGTAGATTCCGAACTACCCAAAATGCATAAGGTACCATTCCAAAGACTAGATGTTATGTGAAGCATACCTGTCTACAAGAAGGAAACAAGCTGGGAACCCAGGAAACAAAATAATACAAAGAAAACCAAAAATGAAAGCAAGAAAAAAGGAAAGGTGGTCCCGAAGGACGGCTGACAAACTATTTACAAGGCAAAGGCACTCCAAACGGATCACCGAGAAAGATATTTACAAGCAGGGACTTTAGATATAGTACAACTTTGGACAAACTCATCACCTTCCTCATTCAAAGTAGTGCTTGAGAAACTACCCATTGATAGGCAATGGGACAACTTCTCTAGTCAAGGTGTTGAGGCAACAAGTATTTGCCCCGCATATCTCAGCTATCAGATATGGTCCGAGCCAGAGCCGTTGAAATTTAGTGTGTTTTCCCTTCTTTTCCTAGGCTTTGTCCCACAAGAGGACCAAGTCTAAAATCTGAAAGGCCTTATACTGGGCTCTTCGATCAAACTATCATTTTACTATTTCTTGATGATGCGTGAAGTGTTCAAGGGCTGTGTCTCTTTGTTCCTCCATCCTTACCAAGTTTAGGAGCTGAACCTCCACAATGTTATCCCGGTTGTTGAATTCCTGCATGAACTATAAGACCAGGATCTATAAGTTGATGAGGAATACTGGATTCTGTCCATAAACTAGATGAAATGGGGATGTCCCTAGGGCTGCCTTTATCCTGATGCGATCCACCCAGAGAGTGAATCTAAGCTTTTGGTGCCAGTCCTAGGGGTTTTTTTCTAAAAAATGTTTGATCACCTCAAGTAAATTTTTGTTGGTAGATTCAGCCACACCATTACCTTGGGAGTAGTAGTTGCTAGAGAAATTCAGGGTGATCTTTCTTTTGTAGGTCCATTCGAGTAATTGCGTTGAAGAAAATATCAGACCATTGTCACACACTATAGCGAATGGCATCCGAAACGGGTGACTACGTTTTCTTCCAGGAATTTAATAACTACATCTGCCATGTTGTTTTTGCACGAAATCGCTTCAGACCACCAGGTGCAATAATCAGTAGCAGTAATAATATACTAGTGGTTGGCAGATGAGTTTGGGTTGATTTCCCTGATAAAGTCAAATGCCCATTGGGTGAAGGGTCTAGCTTCAAAGATCGACTGCAGAGGCGTGGTCGGGTTTTGCTCACGATGTGCCATTGTTTGGAAAATGTGGCATCTCCTAACGTGAGTATAGAAATCCTTAAAGATGTAGGGCCAATAGTATCTGGCTCGGAGGATCTGATGGATAGTGGCATCAGCTGAGCCATGCCCAGTTCCAAACTACCCATGGAATTCTTCAATCATACTTGCAGCTTGGTCCCTGTCTATGCACCAGAGGCATATCCCTTCATAGTTCCTGTGGAAGAGCATTCCATTTTTTATCATGAAGTGTGCGCTTTTTCAGCCACAGGGTGCGACGTTTGTTTGGGGGTAGCTCCTCCAGGCATCTATTATTCAACAATAAGAATACTAGGTCGGTATACCATAGATCTTGAGTGATGGACTCCACTGTGTAAGTTTGGCATTCAATGTTTGTAGTTCCTTCTGCCATCTCTCTACATAGTCCCTGGCCTCGGACTATCTTCATGGTTGCATTTCCAAATCATACTCTTGGAGGATGACCATCCATTTCTCCCTTCATTCACCCAATTCACTTTGCAGGAGTAGAGACTTAACAGCTTGGTCCGAGATGATAGCGTACACTTTTCTCTAGAAAATGTAATGCCAGAATTTCTTCACAACGTGGACGAGAGAAAAGGCCTGCTTTTCCAATGATGAATACTAGACTTTGACGTTCTTAAAGGGGGAGCTCATAAAATCTGTTGGTTTTTCTTCCCCTTCGACCTTCTGGGTCAAAACTGCCGTGGCAGAATGCGATGAAGCAAAGGAGTATATGCGAAATGTGAGGGAATAGTCCAGACTAGCCAAGACTGGTGCCTCCATAATTGTTTTCTTAATCTGGGCGAATGCCCACTTTTCTTTAGGACTCCACTCAATATTTGTATCTTTCTTCATCATGTCATTGAGTGGTTTCACTATCTCAGCAAATCTAGTGATGAACTTCCAGACAAAGTTTATCTTTCCGAAGAAAGATCTCATTTCTTTATTGCTATCGGGCATTTGTAGATTCAGTAGTGCTTCAACTCTCTCAAGGTCAATGAATATACCCTTCTTGGAGATGATATGCCTGAGAAGCTTCCCTTCAGTGACCCTGAATATGCATTTCTTAGGGTTGAGGGATATTCCATACCGGTGATATCTCTCACAAATTTGGGCGAGGTGGGCGAGATGATCATGCTTGTCCTGGGAAAAGATGGTTAAATCATCCATATAGATGATTATACACTAATTTACTAGGCCTTTGAACGCAATGTCCATAGCCTTTTGAAATGTGGCCTTGTGTTGATAAGGCCAAAGGGCATCCTTTGGTATGCAAATGTTCCCCACTTGGTGGTGAACATTGTTTTGTCTCTATCTTTGTACTTAACCATGTCCTGGTTATACCCGGAGTACCCATCCAGGAAGGACATCATTTGAGATCCATTCACGGTTTGCAATACCTCGTCTAATGAGGGAAGAGAGTGATTATCCTTCTTAGATTCCCTATTTAAATTGAAAAAATCCATGCAAAGGCGGATCTCTTCACTTTTCTTCCTTACAGGGATGAGGTTGGCAACCCAAGTAGTGTGCCGGATCAGAAAGATAATTTGGGCTGACAACATTTTTTGAACCTCCTGATGGATTAGAGGCTTGATCAGTGGGTTTACTGGTCTTTTCTTTTGTCAAAAGGGCTTAGCATCTGGCTTCAATGGGATGGTATGGGTCATGATGGATGTTTCATAGGTTTGTAGATCCTCATACCCCCATGCGATTACATCAATGTATTCTCGGAGAGTCACGAGAATCTTCTCCTTTTCCTCTGGGGAGCAGGAGGTTCCAATATGCACAAATTTTTCTTCACCGGCCTGGCCGATGTTGGCCTTTTTGAATTTTCCTCCCTCAAAGGAGGATGATATCTTCTCCCAGCCTTGAGGTTCCAAGTTGAAGATATGTTCTAGTGCGACCATCCCCTTAGGGATGGTGTTGGTTGGTAAGTCTATGATCCCGTCGTCTTCTTCACCCTGCCCGTTATTGTCATGATCTCTTTCTTCCACTATCTGATCCTCAAAGACACCAACATTTGACATGAAGGCCAGAATATGTTGATCATCTTCAAAAACCTAAAAGTGGGTGACATTGTCTGGAATGGACGGGGTGGAGACCATCTCAATGGAGAACTTTCAGAGCTGGGAGCCAGCCATTGGATCAAGGGTGTTGGAAGATGCGGCAAGGGCATCCAAAATGTAGTTTCTTTTCTGGGGAATGAGTTCAATGCCGAAGGCATCAAAATATTTGATTAGGCTCCATGCTCGATTGTGGTATGCAGCCAGCCTTTTATCATGGAAAGTGTATTGGCTTCGGACCTGTTTAACAATCAACTCTGAATCACCCAGTGCCCAGAGGCAGGTGATACCTTTCCTTAGTGCAAATAGGAGTCCAAGGACCAAGCCCTTGTACTCCATGACGTTGTTTGTGTAGTTAAACTACAACCTGTAAGATGTGAGGAAGGATTTCCCCTATGGGTTGATTAATTCCACTCTGACCCAGCAACCTTGTTTAGACCGGGACCCGTCAAACATCAGAGTCCACAAGTCATTGTTCATTGTCTGGGGCGTGGAAGGCGAAGTGGCATTTGGATTGATTTTGGGAATGTTGGGAGAAGTTTCCTCCAGCTCTGATGGAGCGTGGGTGAGGTTTACCTCTGGAGAGGCCTTTGGTTAGGATTCCTAGACTGGCAGTACCTTGGGTGTACCACTAGAATAATTTTTGGGTTTAGGCAAATCCGTTTCATGTTTCTTCTCCCGGAGGGCATTAATATGGTGGGTAGCTCGAGACGGCTGTGTTGTAGTGTTCTGCAAAAGTGAGAATGAGCTCTGGAGCTTGCACGAAGCAAAGAAAATAGGTATCTTTAAGAATTTTGGAGCCAGCCATATTGAGGGCCAATGGATCTCCGACTGTGCGTTGAATGAACATCATCTTAACTAAGGCCTGCATTTCGGCCCACATCCCGACACTTGTGTCGGTGATTAACTGTAACTTGGAATTGACCTTTGATCCTAGAATAGTGCCCCCCTTTAGATATTTCATTGTTAATGGGAGCTTTTCCAAGGCCTTCTCAGCCTTCATCTTGACATCTGCCCTGGTTGCAGCAGTAGTGGGGAGTTCCAGACTCCCGGGTGGAGAAGGTGGTGCAGATGCTTCTAACATGATTGATAAGTTTAATTATGGAAACATACAAAACAAGTCGACTATTAGTATACATGTAAAACATATCATTATTCCAGATCCTAGATATTTTCACCACCGCTTTGCATCTGTTCCTGAAAGGATGTTAGTTCACATCAAACCCCGAAAAAGATATATAATAAGAATGACTTGGGAATTTGACCTCTACTCGGGCCTCCGGGGATTCTAGCTCATGTGATAGAATGAAATAAAGACCAGAGGAAGGCTAGGGACCCAGAGTCTGGCAAACTAACCATTGCATGATATGACCAGAAATTAGCTGTACTAGGCTGACGTGGGAGTGCCACGTGGCCGCGTAGTAAATGGGATTAATGACATTAACGCCGACAACTGTCCAAACATGCAAAGAAATGAATGCCTCTTGGGCGGGTTTTGAATGCTGGTATGGGAAACTTAACCCGTCATTAAGAATGACTTGACGGACGAGAGAGAAAACTGCCATGGCTCGAACCAGCGAGGTGTCGAGTTTGAACTAGGTGGTATTTGGCCGAGAGGGCGAGCTCAACAAATTAGGGAAAACATGAAAGGGCACAGTGAGCTCAACATAGACTAGGAAGGATATACACAAGATATATACTAGATATACAGAGGGCCAAAGCACAACTCGCAAGCCAACTAGAAACAAGTGTATATACAACTATTTACGGGAGGTTACAAAACTTACAAGGTATATACAAATTCTACATTAAAATACAACTGTACAGAGGGTGGACAACCCTCTAGCAGAGCCATCCCGCCAATGGGAGGAGACAAAGAGAAAAACCAGAGACAGGAATAAAAAACCAGACCAAAACCAAGCGAGATAGAAAGCAAGAAAAACCAGAAAATAGGAAAATAGGGGGAAGAGAGCCGAAGGACCTACCTGGAAATACAGAGAATGCAGGAAGGTGAGCATGGGAGGTGCTGTACAACTAGTTCACCTTGGAATGACGGTGAAAGCACCACTATTTACTGTTGTTTGAACATTGTTAATCACCTAAAGCAATTTGCACTTAATCGCTTTGAATCACCTCAATCGCTCTGGTAATTGCTCTGAGTGTTTTGATCACAGTAAATGTGAAAGTGACAGGTAAAACCTATTTATACCCTTAGGGTAAAACATGTTGCATTCCTTCCGCAAACTCCAGAAAAGGAAAACCTCCAGACTCCGGGCCTGGGGATTCCATGTAGCCACACCTTCTCACAAATGAAGAAACGATGGCAAAGAATCTCAGAGTTCGGGATCCAGCCGGCTCAAAAGAAAAACAAACTTCAGAACCGGGTCCTGGAGACACAAGATGACAAAAAGAGAAATAAAAACAACCCTTGCGGGAGAAAAGCCTGGAGGGAAACAAAGGAAACAAAAGAAACCAAGGGGAAAAAAAGAAAAATCGAAAAAGGGAACCCAACATTTTGCCTACAAAATCTCGGGACGGGTATGTAGGGCATGACAATGTGAAAAAATAAATGTGGCAGATGTTGAAAACCGTTTTCATTGTTAACAACTCACATAACTAAAATGAGTTTCTATTATTGCAAAATTTTGATCTGTGAGGAGAAGAATTATTGCGATTTTTACTGATTTCCTTTGACACGATGACATTTCCATGGAATGGTGAGACGTTTGGGGTTCGAATCACATGAAGTGAATACTTCTCTCATGTGTTACTTACAATGGCCCTCCCATCCTTCCAGTGATACTGCTTTAGGTTCAGCTCCAGGTAGCGGTCTCCCCAATGCCTCGATCAACATATTTGTGGCGCATTAACTTTAGCAGTCATCTCGGTGCCCATGGCCCCGCGCCATCGTCCCTGTGCTACCATTAGATGTGGAAGGAGTGGTGCCACCATTCTCAGACGATGCAATGGAAACCCTCAGTGGCCAAGGTACAATGATTTTGGCATGAGAAATAAGAGACACCCCGAGTCAGAGGAATTTGCAAGAATGGAAGGTAACACCTTAAGTATGAACATATTAATAACATACTTAGTAAATACTATAGGATTTACACCTTTCTCTTGTTTTCATGATCTAATTGACAAATTACCATCCTACATCTGAAGCCGGAGAAGAGTAAGTTTTATTTTCCCGTGGTTTTTCCAGGTCGTGGTTGAGTTTGAGCATTTTTCTTTGAGAATATGTGAATGTTAGATATTTGTTTTCTTGGTCTCAAAGTAGAGAAATTGATGAGCATGTTGTGTAAATTTAACTTAGGGCTTTTACAGGTGGAGTTCTATTTCTAGTTTCGTAGTATGTGAAGGACTATGTAAAATGTGGTTTGTAGTTAAAGCGGTTAGCATTATGACATTTTTGTTGAGTGGCTTGTTAAGAAACTTTCTAGACTTGAAACTCAAAATAGTGTAGAATCTCTCCATTTTTAGAGTAGTGTATTTTGTTATATTTGTGTAGCCTTCACAAAATGCAGTGGTGCTTGACAAGTTTAAATGGTCACTTGTCTGTGCTTTGATTTCAGTCGGGGCCCTCAAGCTCTTCTGACACTGTATATTTATAGTATTTTTAAATGTTCATGCTTACAAAATTTTATTAAAGCTTTCGCAGATGAAACTATTTGTCTTGTTGGTTTGTGGTCTTTGCGGGATTGTCGGTGCAATGGTGGAGACGAGAAGCAAAAAAAAAAAGCTTTTAGCACGCACCACCATTGGCTTGCATTGAGAGAGGAGGCGTATTGCTGGTTGCATCAGTTTGTACCAATGAGGAGGTTGATTCTGCCACTACCTGATGAGGATAATCCTTTGACTCGGTACCAGGAGAAGAAGAATCACTAACCAATCTATCCTCAATGTTGGCGGGCGAGAACTGACGAAATTGATGAAGATTTTCTCTGTCTTCATTTTTGGTCCAGAGAAGAAGAAGATATGGGAAAATTTGTTGCAGTGGTGGCCATTTTTTTGGTATTAGGGATGATGGGGCATTATTTTTGGTAGGCTCCAGCAGGCTCACCTACAAAATCACCAGTAGTAACACCCACAACATCGCTGATTCTAACCTCGATAAAGACACCCATGCCATTGGCTTCTCCAGCGCCCTCACCTGTGGCTTCCTCCCCTGTACCTGCTTCATCACCCACCAAGTCACCTGCAGTTTCACAATCTTTAGAAGCCCTTGCCCCTTCATCCTCAGCCCTATCCCCAACCCCATCTTCAGATGGCACTTCTTCTACGGCCGCCTCTGCTGCTGCTGCTGTACAAAAAATTGCTAACTCTTTTGTCGAGAAGCTTTATGTGTATCACTCTGTAGCAGGGCCTTGTATGGACAGACCACCATTTTTAATTTCTTTGTAACCAGTAGTTATCCAATTTTGTGCCCATGGCCATTGTATTATGACCCTTTTACTCTTCATGTTTGGTGATGGGAAACAAGCTTCAGTAAATATTTCCTTAGCAACAATGGTGAAGCATGAAGTCAAACTACCAATGTTTGTTTAACTCTATGTACAAAAAATTTAAGAATGTTTTGTTGTGATCAAGTGGGAGACTGCCGAATATTAAGAATTGTTATTGTTGGTCAGTCTTTCAACAAAGAAAGGCTCTTCGATTCTTCAAGGGAGGTGGGAGTAATGAAAGATTATTGATGGTAAATAAATGCCTTATGCACATGTAGGGACACTATTCTGGGAGTCTTAAATATGCAATTAATCAGATTTTGTATTAGAGTTATTTTTAGCAAAATAGAATGGTTAAATTAATCGTGGATTTTTTGGTTGTAGCATTAAAAGTCTGAGAACTCCATTTCTTAAATTGAAATTTGAATTAGTGTGTTCTTAATCCTTGTTCTATGCTTGGTGTGTTCATGTAAAGATTTTAACTTCCCATGAAAGATTCTGGTTTCCTCTGTATGTCTGGACTGAGTCCTTTTGTTTTCATGTATGTCTCCTCAATGCAATATCCTGCACCTCTGTTGAAATTTGAGAAATGGAGCATCTTAGAAATTATTTAATGGGATTTTTCGACATAATTTTTTGGGGTCTAAACTGTGCGACCCCTTGTCTTAAAAAAATTATGACATTAAAGTTGTTGTTTTGTTCTATCTGTTAGCCCTCCCAAAGCTTGACTGATCCATCACTTAATAGTCAATCAACAACTCACAGCTCAAATAACATGGGCTTGAATTGGTAGGATCTAAAGCAAGTTATCATAACACATGATTATTGTGATGTAATAATTATATATTGCATTATATGATGCATGATTGACTTTTATATTAAATGGTAATAAAATTAAATGTAAAAAAAGATAAACAAATAAAAATTATATACATGTTCATATATACTATTAAAACTTAGTTATTCATTAGTTTTAAATTACAATATCAATTCTAAATAGTTTATCTTTTATATTCATTAAATAATATAAATTAATAATATGATTTCATGAAATGTTTATTTTTAATATTACTTTACATTGAAAAAATACATTTATATTTTGATATTCTTAGTTCAATTCAATTTTAGTTTTATTGCTAAGGTCACTTTGGTATAAGAAAATAAAAAATAAAAAAAAATTGTTTATTTACAAATATTTAATATGGATGTTATTACAATGATAAAGTTTATATATTATAATGTAATTTTTAAATCTAATACTGTTTTTTTAAATAAAAATAACTTGGAGGAGGAGCAGGAGGGGGAGGAGATGAAGATGAAGATGAAGGAAAGGAGGAAGAGGAGAAAGAAGAAGGAAAGGAGGAATTGAGGAGGAGGAAGAAGAAAAAGACAAAGAAGATGATGAAGAAGAGGAGGAAAAAGAAGGAAAAGAAGAAGAAGGAGAAGGAGAAGGAGAAGGAGAAGGAGGACAAGGACAAGGAGAAGAAGAAAGATAAGAAGAAAAAGGAGGATGAGGAGAGGACAAAGAAGAAGAACACGAGGAAGAGGAGGAGGAGGAGAGAGGAGGAGGAGGAGAAGAAGGAGGAGGAGAAGGATAAGGAGAAGGAGGAGGAGACACAATAGAAGGAGAAGAAGAAAAAATAGAAGAAGGATAATATACTTGGTTTTCACTTCTTCAACTCCCCATTATATTAACTATCGGTGTGACCATTGCACCTCTTCTAGGTGCAAGTGCTAGTATATAAAGAATTTAAATTGTATCGATTAGAAGGTATGGGAGAAGGCTGCAAGATACAATTGAAGAATGTCAATTGAAACATGATTATTTGTGTAACCAATCTTCTCTGTGAGGACTGCATTATTATTTAGAAGTATCTGTCTATTCAAACAATGTAATTTATATTCAATATTTTGTTCTAATTAAAAAATTGTATCAGTTAGAACAAATAAGCTATTTCACTTGATACATTCTTATGAAGTATTGGGTGAAGTAACAATTTGCAATGATATTTCATAGATGATGATTATTTGTAGAAAGATTGGGTTATTATAGGTTATTGGTTCAAATTATATGAAAACAGACTATTAAGTGTTTCTTATGTAGTTTTAATATATGTATATTCTTGTTTCTCATGAGGTTATAATTGTATGTAACACATTCTTGAAGTTAAGAAACTGATAATTCTGGAACTCTAAATATATCATTGTTAATATGTATTCAAAGGCTTGATGAAAATCCTAGTTGAAGCACTCTTGTGATTTGATCTAGTATTTTTTGGTTCTTCTAGCAACATGTGGTAAATTTAGACCATAATGATCTCATGAGGGTGGAATGTATTTTAACATTTACTCTATCATGTACCCTCTGACTAATAAAGAACTTTAAGGTTGTTTTTATTCAAAGTTTTGACGATAGTAAACCTATATATCTAACTATCATAAATCATCTTATATTTTTCACAAATTATAACCTTGGTCTAAAATATAGTATGGACTTGCAAGGGATTGGGGTGGGTTACACTTTTTAGCCAACTTTGACACTCAAATAATCATTTTCAGAAAAACCTTCACATTCAGACACCTATTACTACTAAATCATAAGGAATTTGAAGATGATGTGAACTAGTGATTTGTTACATTTTGTGTGTAGATTCTAAATATATATTTTTGAAAAAAATTGGAATCAATTTGTATCCATTTTCTATCTCCCTCAAAAACTAGGTTTTTATAGTGAAAAAACATTTTTAAAGAGTGACTCAATTGGTTTGGCATAATTTTTTTTTATAAAATATATATGAATGTGATTCTTTTGAATTTAGTTTTGTAACATCCATATCTAATGTTCAAAATTGGTTTCATAACTTTATCTTCAACATTTCATATTTTTTTAAGGTTTGAAGTTGAGTTAACTATATTTTTGACATATGTTCATTTCGTTCATCATAACTTGTTGTGTATGTGTCAAATTTTTCTTTTGTTAGAAAAAGGACTTCAATACCTAGTGCATAGATATTTTTGAGAATTTGTTTTTATTTGTTTACTATTTTTCCATAAGCATTGAACACAGAACTTGATGTTTGGTGAGAAACCTATGTTTAATTAATCTAAAAAACAAAGTTCCTAATAAAATAAATATATATAAAAATAATAATCATTGGAAAGATCATTCTGAGTACTACTATCATGCATTTGGGTTTGTCAAAATTGTTCTATTTGAGCTCTTAATTTGAGTTTTTAATGTGAGAAAATTGTAAAAAATGGGAGAGCTTTGGGGGAAGATTTTTAATAGGGGGTTTTGATAGAACATATAGAACCCCCTTTCTATCGAAAGTCTCTAGTCCAAATTTTAATATCCCAATTTTTTTGCATTCGATCGAAAGTTACTTTTGATTGAACATGGGTTAAAATTAGATTTGGCCTAAAGAGTAAAATTATTTTGTCCAAAAAAGTGTACCCACTATTGTGGGCTCACCCCTTGTTGAATAAAATATTCCTTAAAATTTTAGGAACGTATCATATATTAACGCTATACCATGAGATTCATTATAAATATTGTTACCTACTTTCCATTCTCTACCATAAGGTTAACATTAAGTAACATAGTAGCCATAAATAGTAGATTTCCCTCCTTCAAAATATTTTCATATTTTCGTTATTCATATTGAGGTGTATCATCTTAAAATGGAAGCACTTCCATGTTAAGAGCGTTTAGCCCTCCTTAGGGGACATTTTTGACCTCCATCATATCATCCTCTTGTTTCTGCATCATCTCATTCTTCTGTGCTGGTTCAGGACCCTGATTGGGCCTCTATGGGCACCTCCTACCCCACCTGGCATATTTTCCAGGGGTTCTAATCCCCTGGGTCAAGGTTGACCTCGACCTTGACCTAGGTCAGGGTCAACCTCGACCCTGACCAGGGTCCCCCTTGCAAAACAAGAAGCTTGTCGGTTGTCGGTGGTCATCAAAAATTTAGTTTTCCCGCTTCCGGGTCGGCTGTTTTGGGTTCTGAAGCGTTGATTCCTAAATTATATTTAATATAGGTCCTTTTATAGGGGCATGGGTCTAATTTGAATTTAATTATCCTATGTTGACCTCCTTAGAAGATTGTGCCCTAATTTCATATAAAAGGAAGTCTCTCTCTCTCATTTGGGAATAAAAGAGGAACATCTTATCTTCTCCTTAATCACAATTGCAATATACAATCAATACAATTCAATTCAATTAAGGTTAGGGAATTCAATACAATCTAGGCAGCTCAAAGACCAATTTATACATCAACACATTTCCTATTTCAAACATTACATTTCAAGATAATCAATAATCAATCCAACCATTCTTTCTTAATACATTATACATTTTTAATAAACATATCTCTATTTCAATCCTCTCCCCTTTACATTTTAGAAGAGATAAGATATTTCATATCTTACATGAGGTACAAAATATTTCTATTGAGCTCTAATAATGAGGTTCAAATAGAGTTATAGGTCATTCTAAAAACACTTAAAGAGTAATAGTTTATGACCTTCAAAGGTAGAACCTTCTTTTAAACATATGGACTCAAACTAGGTGGGGTTTCTCCAAGGTAGGAGGGTTGAAAACTCAAGTAAGAGGTGAATGAATAACACATGAGATATTATTCATAATACACTCCATCCTAAAACAAATTTGATAAAACCTTTATTAAGATACCTAAGTAGTATATGACCACAAGTTTAAACCTAAAATGTTATATGAGTGGCTAACCAATAGTGATGGATGAATGGAGCAACCTATCATATCTTTAAGAATGTCCTTGCTCCAAGAAAGTGAAATAGTAGACATCTAACTCATAAACATTGGTTAGTATTAAAAAATCAAAAAAAATCAAACATAGAAAATATAGAAAAGCCTACAATATAATCGAGAGTTGATAAATAAGGTAAACCATTAACTATGAAAGACTTTACCTTTCGTTGGGGCCTTATGCACTAAATTTATCTAAGCATATCATTTTTTAATATGACCATACTTGTTCAAACAATTTTTTTTTATTAATCAACACTAATTCAATTTTCCAATAAAAAATAAAATAAATTATTTTATAGTTATTTATTTTATGAATATTTTTTTAAAGTAGTATAAAGATATGTATTTGATTAGCTAAAGGTAAATCACATATAGCTCATTTTTTTACAAGTAGTAAGCTTAAGAATTATGAATAGAATAAATGGAGGATCAAGTAAAACCCAAGATAGCTAAAATCATTGATGTTAATTTAAGAATTTATCACCCTCAGTACTAATATTTTAAGACAAGTTTCAAGAAAGAACAAATGACATATAAGAAAAGATTTTTTTCAAGAAAAAAAATCGAAGAGACTAAAAGATAATTGGAACAAGGAACAAATGAATAGTTTATGATAATATGGTGGTTGGTCATTTGAATGTATTTCATTTTATGTTTTAACAAGAATATAAATTGATGAATGACAAGTGATATTAATGGAGATACTAGAGGGAGAGATAGGTTTCCAGAGGGAAATGGAGACACAAACAGAGATGGCATCCATGACTTGGGTGGATATGTAGTCACAACAATGGTAAATGAATGCCACTTGGAAGTCCCCTTAAGTAACTAAAAACAAAAAAATTACCTAACTGTAATCTTTACAATATTAATATTTAACATTAAAAAATATAACTTTGACCAAGTTAAGTGAATGTATTGTGGAAGTAGTTTTGATGACCAATTCTTGTTTTATTTGTCTAGTGACATAAAAAAGTGTTAATCATTGTATAGGTTAGCACATTGGAGGTGCCTAGAAAGAGGAGAGATATTTTCTTTAGGATTTTTACTTCTTCATGAGTTGTTAGGTGGAGGTGTTCCTGATATAGAAGCAACAAGGCTTTTTTGAGATTTGTTCTTGATTGTTCTAGATATTGGGGCAATGTGGGAGCTCTAAGATAGAGTAGTGTTTATAATATTGAAGTGCATAGCTATTATATTGGATGTATTATCTATATACTATTATCATTATTTTAATATTCCAATACATATTGTAATGTTATTTTTTATATGTTACAATTGATTGCTAAGTGGAAAAGATACTATAAATCATTAAATATTAAAATGGTGATATTAATGTACAAAGGTCATGATATTTCAATGAAAATTAGTAAGATAGAATGATTTATCTAGTTAAATAATGAACTATTCTATGCATGGTGTGGTTATCTTAAGGAAGGCATCTACATGGATAGGCTTCTTATACATAACTTTTTAGTTGATGCATGAGATATTTATACAAAGGAGAAAAATGTGAGTATTAGAGATGAGATATAAAGTGTGCACACATAGTTGAAATGACTAATATTATTAATAATTTATTTCCTTGAACATTTGGAGCCAATTTATAACACATTTCTTCAATTTGAGGATTGGATCATCAAACCTCCATGTTTTGTCAAGCTTTGATCGCTTTATATTCCAAGATTTTTGCATGTTCCCTACATAGAGATTGATTACCATATTCTTCAAGAGCATTGTATACATAAATTTATTTAATCAATTCTAAGATCAAGGAACATATTTTCTTTTGATTATCTTCTTAATATGAAATTAGGGAGTGATGTTTCCACTACTTTAAAGAGACTTACAACTCTCTCCAAATATTCATGTCCAAGGATATGAAGTGTTTGGCTCTTTCATTTTAAAGGTAATTAATAATTATGGTCAATGTCTAGAAAAAAAAAAATTAAAGAAAATGTTTACATTTGAAAGATCATTTCATCCATGTATATCACAATTAAGTAGGAAGTAAGACTTGTAAGACAGTGAAGGACATATTTTTTGAGTATTGGAAACTTCTAGACTATGACTAAAAATAAACACAGTTTAATTGAAAATTTTACAATATTTATTGTAAAGCATTAACTCTCTCAGATATAATATCTTGCAGTTTAGACTATTAAATTTTTAGTTGTTGGAGACATTAGAGAATCTCAAAAACTATTTGAAGGAGATTGTGAACTTTTCCATCTCTTATTATTAGAGAAATTTCAGATTACAAGTCTTCTAACATGTCAGGAGCACATTCTATCTTGCAAGCTATGGTAGCAACATGTTTGTCCTCTTTAGGGAACTCTGAAATAACATAGTAGGTAACATAAGCTATAGTAGCAACATGTTTGTCTAGATCGTCAGCCTTTTGACTTGCTTGTCTCTGCTATTCCGCCGAATCTCCTACATAAGCTTGGAATTCAATCATTTAAACCTTGGTGGAAAGATTGGAAATGGTATCCTGATACAACATTTACAAACTACAAACCCAAGCTTGGGTACTCTTGGCTGGTGCCTCATTTTCCTATGATTGATTCTCTCAATCATTGTTGGCATCTTTATTCTTCTCAAAAAATGTGGAGTTGGCGTTTCTGCACTATCTGGGACGCTATTACTGCACTCAAAATTGCTCATTTTGCTTGGTGTCTGCTTTATCAGGGTTTGCCTTTGGGAGCTTAGCTCCGGCACTTGGGTGTGCCTGATCCCAAATACTCATTTTGTGGGCACTCTGAAACCATTATGCATATTTTTTGGTTCTATCGTAGGGCCCAGAATTATTGGAGATGGATTCATAGCTTTTTTATGTCATTCTAGCCTGAGCCCTTCTCTTGGCATATGGCTCTCCTTGGTGATTCTCCCATAACGCCTTCCCAGTATACCCATATTTGGCATGCTTTCAGGCTAGAGATTTTTTTTTCTCTATGGAAATATCATAATGCTATTATTTTTACTCACGACTTTCTGGACGTCAATGTTTCTCTTTATGATAAGGCATCTTTATGTAATAATGTCATGATGCATATTCAAGTACAAGCTGACAAGGTGACCCTTGAGGTCGCCCACTTGCAGGAGATGCTTTAACATTGGGGTAATGCCCTATGTACTATGGCTTGAGTGCCACCAGATTCCCTCTCAACTGACCGCACGCCACCCTGGGGATGATCTCATAGCCAGAGTTGCTCAGCCAGGCGCTCCAGAATGCGCGCTCTTAGCATCGCTGCTCTGCCTCTCCTCCTCCTAGGAAGACATCGACTGGTAGCTGACCTCCTCTGCTTGTTGCTACTACTGCTCGGCCGACAACCAATGTTCTTGTGTGGCCTCCTACCACTTCTGACAAAATCCCCTTCTTGGCTCTTGCTATCTCTCCCAGGCGGGAGGAAAGAGAAATGGGGAATGAAGAAAAAGATACAAATGATGGGTGGTCACTTCCCGACTAGACCCCTGGGCCCAATGTTTGGGGTAATCCCAATGATAAAGATCCTCCTCCCTCTTCTGCTACCACTCTTGTAGCTTGAGGGCTTTCTTTATATGCTTTTATGATGAATGGTTGTTATATTCTCGCATGATGTTGTGTGACTCTTTGCGGGGTAATTTTCTATCCCCTGGTCTTTTTTTGTGAATATTGTACTCTTTTGTTATATTAATAGAAAATACCTCTATTCATCAAAAATCCTAAGAATATTTTCAGATGATACAAACAATGGTTTGAAATAAATTATGAAAGAACCACCAAAATTTGATAACATTGCTCTGGTCAAAATCACAAAACTAATCAAAGCTCGTCTTATAAAAATTAGAAAATGAGAGAAATAACAATATTATCAAAAAAATAATACATAAATATAAAATAATTATTAAAGAATTGAAACCCACCTCCAATAAGCATCCCAGTTCTACTCTTTGATTTCTTTTAGTTCTCTTTGTAGCTTAAAAAATCATTAAAATAATCTCATATTAGAATATTATAACAAAAAGAGAGAACGAAAAAAGCAGAGCTTGGATTGACAATCATAAAAAAATCCTAGTATGTTTTGTATAACTAGATATAGAACAATTTCTCCAGTAGAAGGATTACCTTTAATGTCTCATCCAACCATTGGGTTTTCTTTTTTCATCTGCTAAAGAAGAAAAATAAAGATTCCCCTTGAGTTTAGTATCTCTGAAAATATCTCCTCCTTTATTAAAAAATAGAAGAAAAAACATGAGAAATAAACAAATCGTCAATTGGGTTGTTGAGCAGAAGAAAAGCCTCTTCAAATAGACTGCAGTTCGAGTCATCAAAACTATGAAACTCAACTATTCTACTCAAGGTAAAAAGAAAAATTGTCAACACGAATGGGCCGTCAATACAAATCTTGTAGAATTGAGAAAAACTAAACCAAAATATTTCTACTGCAAGCTCAATAATAATGTCACGTGAATGTAATACAACTATAAATGTTCAATGTTCTAAAAAATTTACTGGCAATCTTGACAAGGAGTGACATAAGACAATAAGTGAAAAATTTGGGATCTTCTGTTTTTTGTTGAGCAATAAATTGGGGATCTTCTATTTCTAAAAATTGTGTTTTACCTATCTTAATTAGCAAGTCTGTGGATTTTTTAGTTAGAAGTTTTTTAAATTGATTTAAACACAAAATTCAAACAGTCTTTATAGATTATGAAATTTCCCGACTTGATGTAGAGAATTAGTTTTTGGGACATGCTAACAATTATAATATATAGAGATTTTCAATTGGAGGTAATTTGTTGTGACAATTATTCAAACGATTTAACTTATCCCAATATTTTCATTTTGTATGGGTTGTAAATAGTTTTGAGATTATGATGTGAGAATTGTAATGATTTTACATATTGATTTTTGTTTCTTCCTTTACATTTATAATTCACAAATTAGTTATACAATTGGAATAAGAGGAAGTTATACTTGAGTTAAGATGAATATTTACTAGTTTTAATTCTTGGTCCAAATCTCCTTTCTAGGCTATCAAATGGTAAGATGATTACAAATAAATTACATATATATGATTCTTAATGACATGACATGTTGAAGATATTTACAGTATATTGTTGATTCCTTTGTACATGTAATATTGTAAAGTGCAACCCCTTAAAAGTTCACACTCCTTTTTGAGCCTAAATTGGCCCTACATCATACAAATTATTATCATATGCTCGTGAGGTGACTTGATCGAATATCCTAGCTTGTTCACTTTGTAACCAACTTTAATTTGTTGGCATGAATGGCAAGTTAAGAATAGTTGTTGACATTAATGTCAACTAGGTCAAGTGCATTGACAAAGAAATTGTATTGACAAAGGGGGAGTTAGATGCTAATGGAGATAGTATATGGTTTAGGTGTATGATGTGGACAGAGAGACATTCAAGAATGTTAACAAAAAAAAGATGTTGCAGTTAATAGAGATCTTGTAGTTAAAAGAGATGTTGCAAATTCTTATTACAGATTTGTCTTATAGTATGTGAAGTATATCTTAAAGGACTAAAGATTGAAGGATTGAAGGTAAAGTACAAATTTGTAATAGGATTGAGACAAGTTAAGAAGAATGGAAAGATGCATCAAATGCATATATGAGTTTGATGAAAGAAAAAATGCATTTTTTGTGTCAGTGGTATGATTCCTTGAAGTTCAAATATAGAGGAAGTAGTTTGGGTTTGATAGCTAGGAGTTTGTAGTGTAAATAGTTAATCTTGTCTTCATAGCAACAAGAGCGGAACAATGTGTGACAAGAATAGAACAATAAGTCATATGAACTTCAAATGTTACAATAAAGAACATTATACTCAATGTTAATTTTATCAGACATTCACATGACTTCTAATATCATGGATAAGGTTTCTATTTAATCTTTTATAAGCATGTGCATGATGATTATTTTTTATTTTTGAATACCAAATGACTACTTAAGTATGATAGGAAAGAA
The DNA here is from genome assembly GCA_018584345.1 of Thuja plicata. Lineage (NCBI taxonomy): Eukaryota > Viridiplantae > Streptophyta > Pinopsida > Cupressales > Cupressaceae > Thuja > Thuja plicata. Next base: position 511,927 of record MU224113.1, read on the forward strand.
AAGGAATTATATGCTTTTATAAGTGTCATAGTGAAGTTGGAAAACTATGTCGACTAATCAATTATGGTGTGCTGGACAAGCCACGTGTTGAAAACAAAACATAATAGAAAATATATCATCAATTCATCAAGATATTTCTATGTTTAAAAGAATTTTGTGGTGGAAATGAAGAGTCGGTTGGAAACTAACTATTTTTAAATTGAACAGACTTGATGGTGAAAAATATAAAATGATGTTCTAGTGTGTTGTAATGGTTAGAATGAGAATACAATGAAAAGAAAGAGTACAAACTCTATATATCAATCTAAAAATGTTTAGCAAGGGAAAATACAGAGTATCATTTTATGCTTTGATAGGTTGCAAATATAAGATGTTGTGATTAATAAATCAAGTTTAAGTGTGAAAGTGTATGGTGCATGTATCTGCATAGATATGAGAAGATAATCCGTAGAGGCAAATATGAAGAATGGTGATTGATGATTTGAAGTGAAACAGAGTAACCCTCGATATATTATATTGAATTTGTTTAATATCTATGTAAGGGGTCTATGCTCCTAGGGTTGGTGCTCTAAATGTAGTCAATGAGGCATGTGTTGCTGGTGAGGCATACATATACCCAATGAGGGTTTCGTTAGTGTGATCTTGTGATTAGCGAGATATTTTCCAATGAGGTATAAATGTAACCAGTGAGGTTTTGGTTAGTGAGACCTTATAAAAATATCCTTTATAGTGTTTCACCCTTTAAGGGTTTTCCACTCAAATACTAGTGTCATATAGTATGCATCTCTAATACTTGTGTTTCATGATTTGGTATACTTTTTGATGTTATGAATTTGGTGCTCAACAAACTAAAAATAGGTTGTGGTACTAGTATGATTAAGACTTTATGCTTTTAATATTTTTTCTATAAACAAATATATGGTGTGGCTCATTAAATATTAAGTTTTATTTGATGATTTTTTATTGACCACTAATTAATTCACTCTCTCAGTGGTCTGGGTATTCCAACATAATTTGCCCTATTTTTGGTGGACTATGGTGTCTATCATGACAGTCCTAATGGATTAGGGCACCTAACACCATAATCCCCACAAAATAAGCCCAAATTTGATTGTGTCTACACAAGCTAATTCCTTTCATTTGTGATTGGATCCTAATATTTTTATATGACCATTGGAAGTCATCCTAAATGTAAAAAATTACCTTTAGAACTCTATGTATGGGAATCACTCCTAATTTATTTGATCACTTTCCAAATATCACACACATTAGAGCAAGAATTACAAAGAAAAAAATTCCAGATCTTAACATAGGGAAGCAACAAGCTACAAGTAGTTATCTTCAACTATATTTTCATGATGGAATTTGTTATGATTTATCATTTTATTGCATCAATGCTTGGATGTATCATCTAAACAGCATTAAATCACCACCATTATCAGTTCAAAGGTGTAATGTTGTCAATTCAACAAATTATTTTTAGATTTAACCTCTACCCTGCTAGAGTTAAGCAGACCTTTTTAATCAATCATATTTATTTTGTGGGTTAAATCCTACCTGGGGTTTGACTTAGGAAAGCCCATGTACAACGCGACAATTTTTCTCTTTTTTTGTGTGGTGGTTACAAGTTTTATTGGTGAAAGTTGAAAAATTGCAGTGTGTAGACTACTACATATAGTTCTAGATTTTGAACAGGTAGAAAACCTTGAACTATGTAAATTCACTCACTTGTCTAACACTCTTTGTCCAAAATTTTTAGAGTGTGATCTAAAGAGAATTATGGTCCAAAATATAATGTTTAGTTTTCATCACACTTGTTATTAGGACTATCAGATATTTTTAAAAATGTATATTATAACTTAAATTGAGTTCTAAATCTTTCTGTTTTCATCCTTAAACATACTATTGTTTGAATTCAAAGAAGAAATGCAAGAAAATCTCTAGGTCTTCCTAGTATAAATGTTTTGAAACTAATGAAGAGGAGGAGGAGTATGCCCCTCTAGTATCTCATACTCCTAGCTCAAAATGGTTGAGAAAGGAAAAGATCTTAGCATTGACTTTACCTTTGATGTAGGGCAATCTTCTAATCACCAAAAGGGTAAACAAGTAAATAGGTGGAAAGGGCTAGAAGGGTTATAAGGGAAGTGGATGAGAAGGATGGAGAAGGAAATTAGGCCCTACCTTATAGAGGGGATCCTAACATTGAAGAGGTAGCGATGGAAATGGAGGATTAGCATTAGCATGTGGGGCATCATACTAATAATGTGACTCTTGGGGATGTTGAGGAAGATTGCCTTGTTCACATCCCTATGGATGATACAGTGGATGTAGCAATATTTCTCAAACATTCTATTGATGGTAAGGCCAATTTGACCAATTGAAACATTTCTTAAATTAATTCTATTAAAGATTGTGTGAATTACCTTTCTACCAAGGTGGATGATTTACATAATGTTGGTAAAAAGAGTATGGACAAAGGAAAATCGAACGAAATATTGGGTTTAAATAAGGTGGTTGGTAAGGATGTGAATTCCATAAAAATGGACCAAGAGGGAAAGATTAGAATGCAAAAAAAAATATTAGTGGGTTCATAATAACCTCAACATTGTGGTTTTTGTCTTGAAACTTTGCTATCTAGAATGATGTTATGGGCATTCTGATGCTGAATGATCAAGATTATGTCTTTAATTTGGGTGTGAATGGGAAAAAAGGGAAGACTATGGTGAAGAGTGTTGAGGCTACCAGTGAAGATGTGGGTGTTGATAATTGTGTTTTTTTTTATCAAGGTAAAGTGGTGTCTACTAGACTGTAGGGGCCCTCAAGTAGGGCATAGATAATTTAAATTTTTTGGTTACCACTCTTAGGTCATCCAATAGGTTATTGACATGTATGACCAAATGATAAACAAGAACTTGGAGGTTGCTAAAATCATCAAGCGGTTACAATAGGTCAATTTGAGTTTTTGACACTGTTATGTTTGGTGATTTTTTCTTATGTTTTGCTGACAATTTTCTACTAAGTCTAGTTTGATTCTTTCTTAGTTATGGGCAACATTTTGTTGTAAATAGTTTCACAGTCCCTTCAAAACCTGCTTTACATTAATAAAAAATCATACTATTTTTTTAAGTCATAGGAATGGAAAATAAATGTAGAAATCATTAATGAAAACCCCCAATATAGATAGGGCTAGCTATGACCATCATAAAAAATACATATGCATATATTCAACAAAATTTTCTAAATTATTAAACTGTATTTGCATAATTGCTACATACATAATTATATGTTGATTTAACAATTTACAATGTGTGAAAAATAGTAGATTTGTGTTGGAAGATAACCCCCAAAAATGGGTTGCTAAAATAGACAAACATTTCATTTTTCTTCCTCATTTGGTGTGGGTTTTGTTTACACTAGAAAAAATTAAAAATTACATGATTAATTTTTTTAAAAAATCAAGTTTAAAAAAATTTATGTCTGATTTCAAAATAATCAAATTAAACAATATTTGACATGGTTAGAAAATCAAGTTTTTGTACATGTTGGTATGATATTTAATGGGTCTCTATTTCATATTTGTATTTGTATTCAATACAAATACAAGGATGGACACACACAGGAGGGGAGAGTTGTAACCAACTACTTTGAAATTAAGTGATATATTTAACAACTAGTAGATTGTATTAAACTTGTATATAAATAAATAAATATAATATACCTAAGACTTGAACATCAAATTTCAAAACATATATAATATAAAACAAATAATATAGACAAAAAATTAAAGCAACATGTTTCAAACATTGATCATACAATTAAAAAAATGGGTTGGGGGCCTCACTCGATTGGTGACAACTTCCTATGGTAAAGCACAAGGTCATGAGGTCTAGTCTCCCATAGCCCATGTGGTACCCAAGGACCTATCACGTTAGCGTCACTGGTCCCATTAAAATTTTTACCTGGCACACTGCAATTTATAGGGGGTGTTATACCCATTTCTTGTAGTCTTTAAAAAAACAATAAAAAAACATATAATAAAAAATATTATTTTTTATAATTTGCAATCTAGTGTTGTACAAGAGGAAACATGAGAGACAATATTATAATGCTTACAAATCACCCAAAAAAATATATTGTCACATCCCTATCCAAGCAATCAATTTGTGAGAATACAAGATAAAACAAAATAAGAAATATTAAAAAAGGATTTTATTTGAAACATGAAAGGAGGATGGGAGAGATTTGTTGCCTGACTTTCAGTCACCCATTTTTTTTTGCAATATTGGAGTCATGTGGTCTTGTCAAGTCTGGCGTCTAGGTCTATATTTTCCCTAGGATAGGTAGTCTTTGTCGGGTTCCCCTTCATTTGCCATCTTGTTGCAAGCGGGTTGGGTTGTTATCAAGGTCTCATTATTTGGGTAGGTTGTAGATCCCAACCTGGCAGAGACTTGTGCTCCAATTAATGTTCTTTTTCAGGCAGAATAATGATTTCAAGTCATGATCTTCAGATGTT
>MU224113.1:526097-556259 GCA_018584345.1 Thuja plicata
CAGGTTGGGATCTACAACCTACCCAAATAATGAGACCTTGATAACAACCCAACCGGCTTGCAACAAGATGGAAAATGAAGGGGAACCCGGCAAAGACTACCTATCCTAGGGAAAATCTAGACCTAGATGCCAGACTTGACAAAACCACATGACTCCAATATTGCAAAAAAAAATGGGTGACTGAAAGTCAGGCAACAGCTGGCTCTGACTGGGGAATATGTACTGCAAAGTGCATAGAGAATCCAGCATCTCTGGTTAAGCAAGTGCCTTAAGCATTGGGTTATGGAGTCTAGACCAAGGAAATCACTAAGAAAAAGCATACAGGGAGGGCAGAGTACTGTCATTTGTTCCTGTTACAAGGATTCACATGTTTAATCTTCAGTTTAATTTCATGTTATTACATTTGCATAACTAACAACATTCTTGCGTTACCAATCTCTGGTTTACCAACAAGATTAAACAAATTAAGGAGGAGAGAGTGATTATTTATATAGTATGGTCACTCAATAAATGTGCTAAATCCTCTTCCATTCTTTCCATCCATTTTTTCATGTGAATGGAAGTCGAGTGAGCATAAAAAGAGGGAAAGGAATTGATTGGGGGGCAATACAAGTGCATATGTAATATTTACCTTTTCTCAATTTTTGCCTTCATCCTATGCTAAAGGGATACCTTTTTGACAGGTTATGGATTTTCATCCAAACAAGAAAAAGGGGGAGCAATGCCAAGGGTTGAATGTTGGAGGGGGAAATAAAGATAATGTAAATTAAAATGTAAGGAGAGGAGGAAAATGTGAGAAAAGGGTGGCATGGAGAGAGAAAAAGAAACAAGAAGGCAGGGAGGATATGCATGGGAGAAGACAAAGAAAGCACATGGAAAAAGGAGAAATGTACATGGACCATAAAATAATAATAATAAAAGAAGGTGAAATGGAGGGAATTTATGGAGCATTTCCAAGAAAAATAAAATATAAGGATTGTTTAAAATCGCATCAAATAGGGATATTGAGAGAAAGATTCTGACAATAGTGAGCATGCAAGGGAACAAAGGTGTGTGAAGTGGGTATCAGAGGTAATTATTCCCACATGACATGTGTAGTATGGTATTTTTTTTAAAAAAATAAGGGCTTAAAATCTTCTAAAGAGACACTTTAAGAAATGAGACCTCTAGATTATAATAGATGTAAGATATTTATTAATTGGATTTGTTGAAACATGATGGAACTTGGAATGAGATGCATTTGTTAGAGGTAACACCAGATTCTATAACCTTTACACATGTTCTCCATAAGTCCTTACCATCAAGATTGGTTTGGAGTTTAATGAATTGGTGAAGCATCACATATCCTTTCCTTCTAAGTAGACACATATATTTATTCTACATTCAGTTCTTATTATTATTTTTGATTCCACAGTATCTCATTGTTATCAAGGGGAACCAATAATATTCCTTTCTAAAGGAAATAGGTCAGTATTATGCATTTTGCATATTGATGAAGGAATAATAACTCCAATAATTTACTGGTGGTTTTGGAGCACATTTAAGTTTGGGGTGTAAAAGTATATAGGAATAATTGCATATTTATCCTTGGTATGAGGATAACTAGAGACAAGAAAAATCACACATTAGCATTGTCTCAAAGTGATTACATAGAGGAATTTAAAATATATTATAAGCAAGATGAAAAATGGTTAGTACACCTTTGCCTAGTCATTTTAAATTGTCTAAGGAGATGAGCCCCAAGACACAAGAGGAGATGGAGTACATGTATAAGGTTTCATATGCTTCAATAGTTGGTAGTTTGATGTATGCCATGGTGTGTACAAGACAATATATTTCACATGTAGTGGGAGTTGTGAGAAGGTATATTAACAATCCTGGAAAGGAGCATTGGAATATGGTTAAGTGAATTTTCAGATATTTGAGAGGTACAACAACTCAGTCCTTGTGTTTTGGAGGCTCTTTGATGAAGGGTACTCCCCATACACACTTAAAACATGATATGATACCACTTGATGAATGGTAATCCCCTTAACAACTCATAACCAAAGACAAAAACATAGAGATAAAGATAGGACAAAATGCTTCACAAGCATACATTCATAATACTTGAAAATCATTGCTTTCTAATGCTTAAGGATGAGATCCATACAAATTCTCACAATATAAGATCATTACAAACACTCTCCAAAAAAAACCCAACAATAATCCAAGAACACCCTGAGAAATGCAAGAGAAAATGTTGAATCTCTATTATTCTATTAAAAATAAATATTCTACCACTTCTACAAATATTAGCCAAGTTGGATTTCAAATATGCAAACTATAGCTTACAAGCTTACAACTTATTAAGGATACAATCTTCCTTCTTGTGAACCTTACAAAACTCCAAAAACCTTTACAATTAATTTCCATGAGTATATGTAATACTTCCCACCTAAGAGATTCCAAACACAAGCAATGTGGGATACAAAGTAGTTGCAACTACCTTGCTACAAATATTAAATGCACAGTGTGATTTAATAAATGTCAAAAGCATTTTATTAAATAAGGAACTTTCCACAAACTTCTAAAATGCCACCTATGCACCTTGATAAATGAAAAGTTACAAAAAGTAACTTTATTTTTATTTTATTTTTTTTATTCTCCTCATTTTTTTTCTTTTTTTTCTTCTCCCTTTTCTTTTTTTTTTTTTCTCTTTTCTCTGCTACCTCTTTTTTTCGGATGATGTAAGATTATTCTTACACCCTAGATGCTCCTACATCAGACACCTAGGATAGGAGAAAAATATGGATTCACAAAATAGAGTTGAGTGGTAGTACCACCCTTTAATATTTTAAAAAATCCTCATCAAACTCCATCACTGAAATTGATACCTCTAATATATTTTTCTCCTCTTCCAACACCTAGCTGGAACAAGTATCCTTCATTGACAATGCTTCTCTACACTCAACCTACTAAATGTGAAATCAATTTCACCATAAACTAGCCACCTCCTGCAAGTGTAACTCTTATTCTCCTCCAATATCCTAGGAATCAATCCATTATAATCTGACCACCCCCACCAAAATACACCTACGTTAAACTCTACAACACCATACAAATCTTTCTTTGCATACCACACATCACTATGAAAATATGCTTGAACTAACCCACCTATAACATGAAAATCATCATCATTCTCTTTCACTTCAACATACAAATCCATCCCAAATTCAACATCACATGACTCATAAAAATTTACCTTTCCAGGTATAAGATCTTCTTCACCATCTTGTACTATGACTGCAACTTCCTCAATTACGACATCTTCTTTCTCATTCTCTTCACTTGAAGTGATCTCTACTCCAATCATGGGGTCATCTTCACCAATTCCTTGATCAACCTCTACTACACCTTCAACTTCACTTATTTATTTCATGCCTTCAACAAGACATGTAACTGCTTCACTTCTTTGACCTCCAACCAAGGCATTCCACTCTACCTCCACTATTGCAATATTCATTAACAAATCATATTCTTTTATTTGTTTTATCTCCAAAGGAATCTCTTTTACTGCAATCTCATTCATCTCATATCCATCTTTATAAAAATGTTTAGTAAAATAAAATTTACCTCAGATTCATCCACTACTGTGTTACCTACCCTCTAATTTTTAACCTTGGTCCAATTGTCTATAATTATTCCCAAGTCAAGTCAGATTCATTCTTCTTTTCCTTGGTCATGTCTCTTAAAGTCTTCCTTGAAAATCGTTGTGTTAAAGTCTCAATTTATTAAGGAAACAATAATTTTGAACCTTGAACTTGAACTCTTATCAAAGTTCAAGATCTCATTTTATGAACAAAGCCTCTCATTTTTGGTGTTTAATCTCGCTAAGTATATAGTGTTGAACCATTGAACTTGAACCTCCTTAAAATTTCATCAGTTTAATAGGTTCAAAGTTCAATGTCTTATATGTATCAAATCTCTTGCTTTGTTTTGGAAATTCTATTATTGTTCATAATGAACCTCTTGTTGAAGTTCAAAGATTCATTTCTTCGAGGTTGAATTGGTGATAACTTCGTGAACTATGTGTTGGTATTTGTCCTTTTCCTCTTTTTCCTTCTTGATTCAAGATTTTTCTAAGTGTGAAACAAGTTGGCTGAAGATGTACTTGAACCTTTGTATCTTATTGATTTGAGGTACAAGGTTCATCATGCGAGAAAATATAAAAGCAAAAGGGAGCTATATTTAGAAAGAAATTAACCAAGAAAGGAATATTCTAGGCATCTTGTGGATTATGAATTTTAAAAAAGTGTCGATAAGGGAATTGTAATGATTGATTAATGAGATTATGTGCCAAAGTGACAAGTAATTAATGTAGATGTCAGAGAGCACATCATTTCAAGTAATGAGGCATGAATGAATTGATTTAGCAGGATGCATCTCAGATTTAATCTTATATAAAGATAAATTAATAGCCTCATTTTCTATAAGAAAAATGCAAAATTGGAAATCAAGGAAGACGGTGTTAGAGGTAACATGTTTCTCCCATCCTGAATTTGCAAAAGGATTCATGTTTTCAGAAAGGTGAGTTCCATTTCCTCTCACCCTTTTTGTGTTTTGAGTTCTTCTATTGTTGAATGGTTCTATTTCTTTGTGTTGTAATTTTTAAAAATGTATTTCATGAAGACTACATTTCAATCTTTTTAACATGCATCAAGAAAGATCTAGCGAACCCACAAAATCTCCCACTATGCAAGAAATTGTAAAAAGTGGCCTGGTTGAAGCAACAACCTTTCCAATAGTCATATTGTGCCCTTAATTGGTCTGTGAATTTATAAATAGGTATGACCCCCAAGATAGGTACATTAAAACTATAAGTGGGGGTCTTTTTATTTCTATTAAGAGAGATACCATCATGGTTGACCTGAGAATTCACCAGAAGGAGACATATTCATATTTTAGCATCACATTGTCTCAGTGTTACTTTACTGAAAAGTGTGGTTTATAGAAGTGTTATAACAAGAAAATGGTTACTAAAATTCTAGGAGGGTGGTTTGAGGTTAACCAAAACCCTAAATAGAGGTCATATGATACCTAAAGTAAGGGATATTATGGTATTGTTACATAGAGTTAAAATCTCCAATCAAGCATAATTTTTGGAAGATTGGATGTACTTTTTCATTTGGATAGTCCTTCAAGGCACACAGTATTTAGACTGGGGAGAAATTATAGCCCAACACCCACATGAATGTTTGATAAATAAATTATATAATCAAGGATTTTATCTATATTCATATCTCTTCTATATCTTAGCCTCATCAAGGGAATGGTTAGGATTATATCATGAACCGTCGACTGAACAGATCAAAATTTATGAATACTACCCTCATTTGTAGCAGTAAATATTTTATGAGAATTACATAAGAGTGAATGATGTCTCCACTTTAAGTTTGGCCTATCAATTGGATGGAAATCTAAATAAGAGAATGTCAAAAGGAGCCATACAGCTAGTTAGTATATATGGTAGCCATTTTATTCAATTTCCTAGGTTTACCTACATCAAGGTAGGAGGATTTGATGATGAACAAAAAAAATTTCCCAGGTATATTGTATGTGCTAATCACTATTAGATGCCCTGAATCTAGTGATAGATCTAAAGAAATTTAAGATGCAATGTTATGAAGCCAGGCCCCATTTTGATAGAAAAGGTTTTCCTAGGGACCATTTAAATATTGGTGAACAATTCTCACATATACCTCATTTGGAGGACTACTGGGAAGATTACTCATATGAATGGGATGTTAGAAGAAGGCTCTGGTGTAGGTTCTCCTTACAAAAAAATGTTACTTTAAATGTGAAGATGAATATCACTGGTTTGGTAGATAATGAAGGAGACATACAAGACCCTATGTATGAACAAATAGAAAAACAAACAATCCCAAAGATAAATTGGTCTGAGACTAAAAAAGATCACATTGAAGTTAAGACATTACCATTAATCTGGAGAACATAAAAGTGTCTTAGAGGGTAGAGGTTACAAAAACTTCAAATCAATGGACAATGGCCAATTGAACCTACCAGCAACCCTCCCTCTTCTATTACTCCTAATAATCTTGTTGAAACTTGTGATGCATGTGTTGATAATCCAAAGGTCTGAAAACATTTATCTAGTAGGAGATCTAAAAGGACTATTGCAGCTAGCTCCCCTGCCCGATCTACCAGATCAAGAACCAGAAGAAAGGAAAGAAAAGATCCTATGGAATAGGTAGTGGTGGACTTAGAAAATATGGAGGACCTGAATAAAGATGTACATACTCAAGAACTTGATGTTCTTGATGACATGGGGAAACCACAGACAAATGAGAATTTAAATGCTTTTAATGTAGCATGTAGTGTACTTGGAGTCCAACATCAAGATGTAGTTGTGAGAATCTTTGTACAAACTATAACCAATGTTGCAGAAAAGTGGTTTTATCATCTGTGCAATGCGTCTATTTTGAATTGGAATTAAATGAAATCTACATTCAAAATTAGGTTCAAAAGTGTCAAAGATGAGCACTCTCTCTTGTCTCAGTTGACTCAATTAAAAAAAATTCATGAGCCCATGAGGGATTTTGTAGAAAAATACAACAAAAATGAATTATATGCCATTCGATATCAGTTTCCATCTAAGGAGGAATAAGGTAGTAGATTTGGCAGCACCGCAGACCCAAGAAGTTGAACTAGAAGATGACCTTATAGCAGTTGGGAAGTGAAAGAAATAAATTCAAAGACCCTATGCACAACCTTAATCTTCTTCTAACCCCATGCTTCAAAGGTTGGATAATGACAATATTGCCATTAAAATGCAGCTACCTAAAGCTAGTTCATCCTACCCACAACCATATCAAGACATATCTAGATGAAATCCTACCAATACTTGTAATAAAACATTGCAACTTCCTTTTTCACAATAGTGGTTAGCTATTGAACACCCTCTAGGTAAGGGAAATATGTGTATACTCCATTTGATAGATGATCGTGATGGACATTCATGTCCAGATATGGTGCGTTATATATAGATGAATAGCTCAAAATAAATAGTGGAAGCGATTGTAGAGGATGAAGAGAATCCCAAATATCCTGGCGTCTCTATAATCCACTATCTTGAGTATGAATTAGACTCGGAAAGAGGAGGTGACATTTTGGTTACTTTGGAAGATCCTTCTTGTAGAGTTTTGACTAAGAATCAATGCAATCTCAAAATTCCTGGTAATGCAGCTTCTCCAGAAAAAATAACCAAAGGTAAGGAACTTTTGACTCAAGCTCTTGGAAGTAGTTCAAAATATGCTGAAGTTCAATCGTTAAAGAAGTCTCACCTTGACACCTCATTTGATATTGTTGAATTTTGTGAATCCTCTAGAATTCATATTTCCTTTATCCAATATCTAAAGTTAAATCCTAATGAATTAGATAAAATAATAAGGTATGCCAAGGGTGATAGTACTCATGTCGATCCTAGTAGTAAGCAATTGATTAATGCTTTATCTTCCAATGATGAACCTTTTTCTTCACTACTTGAACCACCGATGGGTGAACATGAATTGACTACTAGTGCATCTAATGAACCTCATAATTATTTATAGTTAAAACCAGATCCATTCTATGTATCTTATTTTATAAACGGTCATAAGATTAACAATTGCATCATAGATTCAAGTGTATCTGATAATATCATGCATTTTTTCGTATCTAAAACTTTAGTTTTAACTCTTATAAAAAAGTGTCGATAAGGGAAGCGTAGTGATATATTAATGATGTTATGTGTCAAAGTAACAAGTAATTAATGTAGATGTCAGAGATCATATCATTTACAGTAATGAGGAATGAATTAATTGATTTAGCAGGATCCTTCTCGGATTTGATCTTATTAAAAGGTAAATTAATAGCCTCATTTTCTATTAGAAAAATGCAAACTTAGTGAGAAAGGAAGACGGTGTTGGAGGAAATGGGTTTCTCCCATCTTGAATTTGTATAAGGGTTCATACTTTTACAAAGGTGAGTTCCTATTCCTCTCATACTTGTGTTTCAGGTTCTTCTACCATTGAATGGTTTCATTGTTCTATGCTATAATTTTTAAAAATGGCTTTCATGAAGACTACATTTCATTATTTTGAGCATGCATCGAATTTATTTTGTTTGTCTCCTAAATAGGTGGATACCTCCTTAGCTCATTTTAATTTAGAATATTTTAAGGAAAGAGCTAGCAAACCTGTGGAATCTCCCGCTATGCAGGAAATTATAAAAATTGGTCTGGTTGAAGTAGTTGATGATACTATGGAAATGAACAACTAAGAGAGGGTGATTTAATTGTTCTCAATAACTAAAATCTCAAAACCCTTCGACCTTCTAAACCCACAATGTGAAAGACATCCACAATGCTTGAATCTATATTTTTATCGTGGAAACCCTATTAGGGGAAAAACCATGGTGGGGATGATTACCCACAATAATTAAATACCTTGTTAGAAGTAAAACTTCTTATAATATATATGGGGATTGCACATGCAATCAGGCTCACTTCCTAGAGCTCACTTCTCAAATGAAAAGCCTCAAGTTACAAACCTAAGGAAGGCTCGCTGCCTTACAAACTTGATCACTACAATGATCGATCAGACTCCAATTTGATAGTATTTTTATAAACTTTGAGAATGACAACCCCAATGTATGATTACAGTTCCTTATAAGAACACTTTGCACGTATTTTTTTAACATCTTGTTGAACTGCTTCTAATTTCAATGAATCCATTTCTCCCTTTTCTAGCCACCTTTGACATCTGCATCCACGATCCACAACTTGAATTTTTTCTAATTCTTCATCTTATACCAAGAACTAGGTTGGCAAAACCTAATTCACCAATTCTTCAAATCAACGTGCCAATTCTTAATACTTGATCTATTTATGACTGTTATATTATGGCCTTCATCGATAACAACCACCTCAAGATCATAAATCTTCATGATAACATGTTTTGTACTTGCACAACATGATTTACCAACTAGGTCGACCAAGAAAAAATGAACAAATGAAAATATTATCATTGACCAAAAATTCAGCCAATCAGTTCCTTCTGATTGATGTGGATTTCCAAATCATCAAGAACACACTTTAAGAACATCTTGGAACATCATGAATAGAAAAATGTCATATAAATCCATTCCATCCATTGGATTTAATCACTTTTTCTTTCCTGAACCTCAAGAACATTGTCTGCAAGGCTCTGAGATAACAAAAATATGCTATGGGGACCTCTGAAGTATAAACCCTCATATTTGATTATACCTAAGTATGTACCAGACACACTCCTAAATGCACTCCATGAAATTTTTACTCTATTGAGCCCACCAGACCTTTTTCTAGCTTCCTGATAACACTGACTGTCACCTTTTCTGCCAGTCAACTTCTGTAACCTGTTTACCTGTCCAAATCTTCATGAAACACTCTAAAACTTTGGGTGAACATGGTAAACACCTTCAATGTCCTTCTTCTATGTGCGTGACTCCATATCTATCATATCCGCTTCTCACCATACCTTTGAACACTCTTCTCCACTAGATATCCTGCAACAGTGAAGTTAGCAGCAACCAATCTATTATTTTGATCACTTCCTTTAATCAATCCCTATACTATGTTGACATCAATGCCAACACATTCATCTCCCAAATTTTCCATTATGCCAATAATCTCCCCCTTTGGTATTGAGGACAACATAAGATGTGAAAAATAAGTAATACAATCAGAAACCAACAATCTTACTCCTAGAAATATAATCAATAGTACTATTAGCAATATCCTTCATTATATTTTAGAGTCTCTCTAATAACACTTCTTCTTCTCCCCTTGGGAACATGCTTTACTAGGTTCCACTCAAATTACATACTCTTTTCTCCATAAGCTTCTCCCCTTGGATATGTACTCTTCTTTTTGGCTGAAGCTCATCTTTTGGTACTACAATATTTACTTTTTCACTAGCTCTTCTCCCCCTTTGACATCAATGACAAAGGCTTGTTAACCGTTCTCATGAAATTATCCTTTTCAAATCATTGTTAGATTCCTTTTCCTTTTCATCTTCTATAACTTCATCTTTCTTTATTTGCACATAAAAATTCTTTTGTCATCTATACATTGAACAAGCACTTAGCTTCTTGATTCTGCACACTCTTGTAACATCCTGTTAAAAATCTCTTTCATCATTCTTACTACTCCCGCTAAGTAGTATCTTCCCTACATCAATCCAATTGTAATTAAATTTTCATGTGGCTCATCTAGACTGATGCATCATTTTGCATCTTAGTTTTTAGTAGGAGAATTAATTCCTTTTGACTTTCCTTTGGATCTCACAGAAGTAGATCCCATATCTGAAAAAAAATTATTCTTCTTACCTCTTGACGTATTATGTTCCTTTTCCTCATTTTCCTTTCCTTCTCTCTTCACATTCCTTTGATCATGTTTGTCTAACTTTTCATCTCCTTGTATGCTCCTATAAACTTCTGGTATCCCCTTATTCATTTTTCATTCTCAACACCTTGTATGTATTTGTAGTGTTCAAAAGTTTGTGTGGATTCATTGCATCTGAGACATGTGACAATCTTTTGTTTTCTATTAACATTACTCATCATATTAATAGGACATCTACCTATTTTCCTTTTGATAAATTCATTTACTCTTCTCACACCTTTGAGTACATCATGGACATAATTTCTTCTCCTATTTATAAGAGAATGATATTTTCTATTGTAATCTGAGGCTCTATGTCCATACTTTCCACAATTAAAGAAACTACCACTGAAGTTTTGATGTTTATAACTTCTTACCATATGTTTCTTACTCTTGTTCCTTTTTATGTCCTTGGACTTCTTGTTCCATCTCTTATTTTTTCTTATTATGTCCTTCTTCTTGTCTTTATTTTTCGGCTTGACCTGACTCTTTTGTCATTTTTCTTTGTTCTTCTTGATCTTCTCTCTTATCTTCTTCTTTGATTTGGGATTTCACTGGTTGGATTTGGAGCATTTTCCCTTTTCTAATCCTTTACCATTGTTTCCTATTGTCCTCCTCTAAATTAGCAATGTGTCATTCTTAGCTGAAGTAATCTTGAGCTTTTATTTGAAATCATTTGTAATTCTAAGCTCTTCTCCCATTGATCTAACCCATTTATCATTTATGAAATCTTTGTACACTTCTTTGGATTCAATTTCAGAGATTAGACTGATTTGATCTGCATGTTTTGGTGTCCTTGGCTTCACTTGTGAATCTTGAGTTAACTCATTTTCTTCATTCTTGTTCACATATGTAAAGTCTCTTTTGTTCATTATCTAACTTTTCCAACCTTTGGAAACATGTCCAGGTGAGTTTCATTTTAAACACACAGTGATCTACTATTTACTTTCTTCATCTTGTTTGGTAACACATTGACTTGCAATGTGACTAGATCTTCTACACGAAAAACTTGATCTTTCTTTTATTTGAAATGATTCCTTTGATTCTTATATCACTACTTGTTCTCAAATCATGCCATGTGCAAACCATTCTTCTTCTATAATGTATAGCCTTGTGATAAAAAATTCCACAAATAAAGCAATTCCCTTTAAATTTGAGGACATTGAATTCCCTTACCAGTTGTGCCTATTTCTTCTAATGCTTTGACTTGTTATCTTGAGAACATACATCCTCTTCATGGTTCATAGGTCACTAATACATTTGGTACCAAATTGCAACGGCAGTGCCGTTGCAGTTTTTTCGTCACAACCTTGTCGTTGTCGCAATTGCGACGATAGACCGTCACAATTGCAACGACGACAAGGTTGTGACAGAAAAAATGCAACGGCACTGTCGTTGCAATTTGGTACCAAATGTATTAGTGGGTTCAAGATTCTTCTTGATTTCATACATTTCTTGACTAACAAGGCTAGGTATATGAATTCTATTTTCAATATATGCTTTAGCTTCTATTAGTTCTATCAGAGTTGTCTTCATCATACCACTTGCACTTTGTTCTTTGCTTTCATTTCTCTCCTTAATGCACTGAATCTAATTCTGAGATGAACTTGTTAATCCTTGAATTGTACTAGTATTTTGATAATCTCTGCATAAACAATCATGTCCTTCATCACCCTAAGTAATTATATATTTTTCTCCATCATTATTCAGATGAAATACTTTCTTCTTTTTCTTGAATCATGATACAACTCCACTTCTAGAATATTCATAATTTGTCATCCCTCTATACTAAAATATAGAGTATATCCTTTCTCAACTAATTGACCAACACTGAGAAGAGTATGTGTCAATCCTTCAACATGAAACACATCATCTATT
Organism: Thuja plicata; assembly: GCA_018584345.1. Taxonomy (NCBI): domain Eukaryota; kingdom Viridiplantae; phylum Streptophyta; class Pinopsida; order Cupressales; family Cupressaceae; genus Thuja; species Thuja plicata. The sequence goes on from MU224113.1 coordinate 538,438, forward strand.
GTATTTTTGTCATCAAAGAAAATAGTACCTCTACCCTTGATTTTTCCTTTGGTGTTGTTTCCCCATCTGACAATTCCATCATCATATTCTTCATACTTTATGAATTTTTTTATATCACTAGTCATGTGATGTGAATATCCACTATCTATCAGCCAATCATTTCTTCTATCCAATTGTGCAACTAATTCTTTCACTTCTTCAAATCACAACTAGTTAGGCCATTTGGTAAAGAGTTCTTTTCAATGATATCATTTTCACCAATATTAGGCAAAAAGAGCTTCATTTTCAACAACATTTAAAATAGTATTATTTTGTATATATTCCTCAAAGATAGTCCCCTCAGTAACATCATTATCAGAAAACATGAGGTTATCAACATCATTACATGTAGAAACATTATTAGCAGGAACATATTCAGATATGGATATCTCATCATTACTACTAGTATGAGTATCAAGCACAAGACCTTCAATAGAAATCTAGTTAGCATGATCATTCAATACAAAATCTTCAATTTCAAAATTGGTCATGGAATCTTCATTAATGTTGTTGGTAGGAACACTAACCACGGAAGCTTTACTAGTACTTGTAACCACCTAGATTTGGTTTGCTTTGAACATAGACCCTATTTTCCCTAAGTGTGATCATACCCCCAATTATGTTCAAATGACCCTGTTACTGCTTGGCATAATTCTTTTGAAATCAATTTGATCTCCTAAAGTGATCAAATCACTAAATTAATTGCTTTTAGCCAAAATCAAAATCAATCAAATACATGGCTAAAATGATTAATTTACAAGGAATTAAATAAAGTCCTAAATCAATTGCTCACTTGCAAAATCTATTCCCCTAGCCTAATTAATTTAATTAAATTGGCTATAGTCCTATTGATTATTAAAAAGCAATTAAAAGATTAAATAATTGATATTCCTATTTTTGAATGAATTAAATAAGTTTTATTCATTTCATTAATATTCCTCTAAACCCCAACCTAACCCACTTCAACCACTTTGACTCTAGGTTTGAACATATCCTAACTCATTCACCCTTGTTAAATCTAATTCTAATCCTAATTCTATCCTAACCCACCTCCTAATGTTGTCACATTCCATTAAGGAGTGATTAAGGACTCAACCCACTTGAGAAAGTCAAAGAATCTCAAGATTCCTTTCCTCAACTCCTCCTTCTCAAGCTTGGCTTGTACCCCTACCCATGCCTCTTAATTGCTCACATTTAATGTGGCATTTAATGCATTTTCCTCCACCATGCCTCATTAATTCCCAAGGCATTAATGCCTCTTACACTTCATTAATGAGTTTTTCAACTCCATTAATGAACCTTCTCCCCCTCTCTCTCCTCATTTCTTCTATAAATAGAAGGGGTTTTTGAGGACAAATAAGCCCATAATTTAGATTGAAAATACATTGTTATGTTGTTAAGATTTAGATGATTTCATTTTTACTTCATAGTTTCATTATCATGCATGGTTATAATGTTCATTTTTAGAGATAATATGCATGCTTAATGATTAAATAGTTTGTTTTAACTCAAATCTTTCATGCTAAGTTGTATATGTCACTAATAGTAGCATAATCTGAGGGCTGTTATGTTGCTTATCATACTCTTCTTAGTTAGAAAGAAATAGGTCAATTTTAGTGCTTTATATGCTCATCTAACCATGTTTTCCACTAATGCAATGATCTATTGAAGTGTTGTGTCACAGGTAACAGGTGCAATATTTCACACACACATCTCTGGCGCCCACCGCGGGGCTCAATTTTGGATTTGGCCTCATTTTTGCTCTATTTATCACTAATCTAGCCTCCCAATTTTCAGGTCCAGAGTCATTTCTGGTCATTTTGGCTCGCATCCGGGATATGCCATCACACTGCATAAATTAAGGCTCATATCCAGGATTTCCTGGATCATTTTCAGTTTAGGATCGCATCTGGGGAATACACTATCACATCTGGTAACACAAAGTCATATCTAGTTTTCTGTGTCATATACTGCATTTCTAGGATCGCATCTGGTAGAGATTTTTGTGCACTTAATTTTCTAACCTCTAACGCTTAACCAGTTGTGTTTATTGGCATTTGGACAACCTAACTAGTGATTACAGGTCTCGGATAAAGAGTTGGAAGACAATAATACTAATGTGTGTGGTTGCAGGGTTTTCAACTGATTTCACATACTAACCCCTTTTTCAAAAGTTTTCACACTTAAATACCATTTTTCTCAAACATGTCTTAAAACAACTAGATTACTATGCTCTTTTCCTTTTAAAGGAAAATTAGAAAATCAGACATTGTTTTAAATACTTGTGAAAGAATCTAGGGGGTAAATGAACAAGAAAAATCACATCATTTAATTCATTTGGAATCAGAAATTGAACAACTCAAAGCACTAAATTTATGGGATAAATGAACAAGTACATCATTTAATTCATTTGGAATCAGAAACTGAACAAGAAAATCATTTAAATATTGTCGAGATTGAACAGCACAAATTTACTTTCAAGCATTCTATTTTCCCTAAAATAGGAACATCCTAAATCGAGCACAACATTGCTTGAGGGAATGAACTATTTGATTAACTTTGTTTTGGGAGAAAATGACATGGATTAGGAGAGTATGCTCTTCATCTTCTTCTTCTTCAGGGGAATTAGAAATCTAGATGTCCTATGCTCGCCAATCCTTTGTACACTTATTTAATAGTAGAGGACCTACCCGTTGAGGAAAAAATATCTCAGGAATGAACCAAGTGAGGACAGGTTTTACGCCAATCCTTCCAACTCACTATAAATAGTTGCTTCCTCGTAGGCTAAAGCCTCGGAAGACAGAATCAGTTTTGTTCCTAGAATTTTGACATCATTCCTTGAACATGCTTGGGTATGTGTAGAGCGGAGCCGCTTGAATCTTTCTTGCAAGACTACATATATTTGAGTACTCATAGGGATATACACAATTTTTACTTGTGCAATTCTATGGGGGATGGTTTTGAACAAATTTCCCAATCATAGAAAACACTTAAACTGAAAGAATTCTTGATTCATCCCCGAAAGGCAAAAAGTAATTTCCCCAAGACACTCGTCATATCATGCCCTCACTTGCATTTGGATTCGGCTAATACAACATCATGACTGGAGCCATTGCGTGCTTGATGATGGCTATATTCTGATTAGCATTTGAGTGTGTACCTAAGTCAATGAGCAAGTATTTTCATCCTCCACCTAGAAATAGGGCATAAAGATGTGTTTTGTTCACCCTTTAACAATGCAACAATGCTTGACATAACTGAAAGATCGTTAAAAAGATAACATTTTTAAACAAGCAACAAAATTCAATCCTGGGTCTACACATGTGTTTTTTACCCACTGACAGGTCTCAAAATGCAATCTGCAATCAAATGAACTTCATGCACTTCTAAGATGAATTTTTCAAAACTGACCAAATCTGATAGATACATCATAAAATCGCATCCCAGATTTCCTGGTTCATTTTTGGTATCCTGGCTTGCATCTAGTATCTTGGTTCACATCTGGTCAACACATCATCACATCTAGGGTCATCAGTAGCTCGCATCCTGTATTTCCTAGCTCATGTTTGGGAGCTTGCATCTAGGATAGTGGGCATTTGCATAATAGTTTCTCAATAAAACTCAATTGATTTGGGTACCCTTTTGGCTCTTTAGTCTTCCCCTGTTGTCTTTTTCGGTCTCCCTATTGCTGTATCAAAACACTTTTTCAGACGTCTACCTTGCATGTCCAGTTAGTTTTTCATTACTTGTCTCAATACGTGTGGTCTATCCGCTTTTTACAACAACTTGGTTCCCAGCTCACTATCAAGGCATTCTAACCCTCTGACGCTGGAATCATTTACTTCCACCAAAATACAAATTATACTTCCATCTAGACACACTCACTTGAATGATTCAGGATACTGCCTGACACTCTCGGGAAACTTTAACGAAGTTGAGGTACAACCACATGGTTAACACAAGATGCAACAAGTACACGTCTAAAGGATCAAAAATACCTCCTAAATCACCACACTTTCAAGGAGAAACATATTTTAGGTCCCTACTCGATCTAGACTCTCCAGAAATGGATAGGTCCACTCATGGATGGAGTGAGGCTTTTGACGAATGTGACAATAGAAAAAACCAAAAGCATGAAAATATCGATGAAGATGAAGAACCCACATTTGAACATCCTCCGTTTGAATCGGGCAGTGAGGAAGACATCCCTGAAGATGAATACGATAAACTCAAACAAAGAAAGAGGTTCCACAAGATACTGGAAAGGATGATTGATGAGGATAAAGAGAAATACTTTCTCCATTTAGCATCCACTGGTGTAAAATTACCCAAGGATTATGATGTGGAACAACTAAAGGAAAAGGAGGTACCAACTCCTATTTCTATTCTTGCCAAAAAACTTACCTTAATGCAAATGAAACTTGCATATCTCAAGCAAGAGAAGGCTAAATCCACAACAAAGTACTATGTGGACTCCATTTGTACATTTCCTTTCGATAAGAGTATCACTATGGTTCCATTCCCTCCCAACCTGGCACCGCCAAAATATGACAATTATACGAGAGAGACAAATCCATATGACCATGTTCGAGAATTTTGTGCTCTTAGCATAGAGTACATGCATGAACCTACTTACCTCGTGTGGCTTTTTCCTGGAAGTCTCAGAGGGAATGCCATGGAATGGTTCTCAAAAATTACACCCAAGGTCAAAACTTTTGAGGAGTTAATACAACAGTTTATCCAACATTACTCCTATAATATCCAACATGATGTGACAATGATGGATCTGTGCAATACTAAATAGAAGATTGGCAAATCCTTTACCCACTTTCTACATGGAGGAAAATATTTACACGGTATTCAAGAGCCATTCCCGAATCTGAGAATATGGAAATCTATTTCAATAACTTGGTACCTAAGCTAAACTACACATTACAAATGCAAGACTCCCCTAGCTTTGATAGAATGATCAAGAACGCCCTCCGTATCGAAGAAGTTATGGTCAAAAAGGGGGAGATCACTCTTCAAAGTGAAAACAAATCTAACTCCAACTCCAAGCCTAACTGGTGGAAGAAAAACAAAAATGTTGTCAACGATGACGTAGTAGATGCATCCAATGTTGGTCCTAAACCTGAGGTGTTCAATCTAACTAACAACATGCAAGAAAGAAAATACGCCAAGGTAACAAACCCCATACCCAAAGAAAACAATGATAATAACAAGGGTCAGCCATGGACTTCAAAACCTCAAAGAACATTCACTCCTTTGAGAGAGCCTCTTGAGACTGTTTTGAAGACACTATTAGAAAACAAAGTTCTCACAATCCCAGATTCCAAACCATGGGAACCAGCGGTCAAACCTAGGTGGTGGGTTGATAATTCCTACTGTGTCTTTCACAAAAACAAAGGACACAAGACTAACAATTTACTTAAGCTTAAACATGTTATTCAAGACCTCATCGAACGAGGAAAGATCAAAGTTGAGGGACGCACTACCAAAAAAGATCATACAACATTCAATAAACCATTCCCTAACAACGACAAATGGGAAACATCTAAAGGAAAAGGTAATGAAGTAAACTACACTTACTCCAATAATGATAACATGATCAATATGCTAGACATTAAAACTGAATCAATTAATGTGGTCATAATCAAAGGTGTTTCTTTCCAATCAAATACAGTGACTCAGAGCCAAGTACAGGTCACGATCAAAGGACCCAATTCTTCCCCAAAACCAGTATCAATGGCCAAGGTTCCTATTGTTACTATCCCTAAACTAGTAGCAAAACACACAGTTACTATTTCTACAACAAAGTATGACTTGGTGAACCAATTACAACGAACCTCTGCTAAAATTTCCATTTTTGAGTTGTGTAAAATATCCACAATGCATAGGGAAATCATGGAACAAGCCCTACATGCTGCGAATATACTAAAGGACCTTGATATAGACAAATTCCAAGTGATGGTTAATCACATCTTAGCACCACATTATCTCTCCTTTTCTGAAGAGGATGATAAATCAATGACACATCCACATAATCAACCCCTCCATATTGAAGTCCTCATTCATAAAACCTAAGTTAGACGCGTATTGATGATGGAGGTGTAGGATTGAATATTTTTACACTTAATCTAATTAGGAAACTAGGTCTCTCAGAGAAGACCATTGACTCTAGAAGAAAAATAACTATCAAAGCTTATGATGAGGAAGAAAGGTCCTCTAAAGGTCTTATTGTTCTACCCATCAGAGTGAGAACAATTGAAATGAATTTCATATGTTAAGTTCTGGATCTACCCCTAGCCTATAATATCCTATTGGGGAATCCATGGATTCATGAAATGCAAGTTGTTCCATCTACTTACCACCAGTGTATCAAGTTCCCACATAATGGGGTGGAGGTGACAATTCCTGCAGATGCTAATTATACTTGCAACAATATCAAAGCAGGTAGTATGATTCCACATAACAAGGAAGCTATGGATGAGATTGCTCCTGAGACTACCAAGGACATGGTTATGAAAAGCTTTGGGAAGACTTTAAAACTTGAAGAAATAGGTATGGGAGAATACAAGATGGACCTGACTCTGCCACTGACAAAACTTCTAGTGTCACCAAGGTCCTATGGAAAACATTCCTTGACATTCACACCTACTACATCTAAGGACCCAGAAATCCACAAAGCAATCGACATGGTAAAGGCATCCACATATTCTTTAGATAACACAGAAGAACAGGTAGTCTTGGACTGGCTTTACAAAGGAGAACCAAAGGAAGCTGAGGTCAAACATGTAGAAATATCTCTAGAATAGTATGGTAAAGGATATTACCTCCTCAAGAAAATGGGATACAAAGGAAAAGGACCTCTAAGTGACACTGGAAGAGGACTTATTGAACCTGTACACATAGATTTTAGGAATACCAGAGACAAAACAGGACTAGGTTTTAATACTGAATCTGACAAACCTGCTTCAAAAGATAGTCCGATCTCTGACAAAGGGAGTGATGAAACAGAGGAGATAGAACTAGAACCATGGTCCTATGAAAGATTATTACATGTTGGCACAAAGAATCCTAACTATCAAGGAGAGTGCTATATACCAAGCTTTGAGGTACCACAAGCTATTCACATACCTCAGTTACCACAGACTCCTATTCAAGAAGTAGGAGACACAATAACAGATGATCCAGAGATACCATTGATAGCAATGACTATAGAGAGCACACCTCGACAACAAGATTCACATCCTAACTAGGGGTAGTTAGTCACAATCACACATATCCTTGATTTACAACACTTTGATCCCTAAGTGGCTAACCAAGTACATCAGATAACTATTACAGAATTCTTAAATAGGTATGATGATGACATAACAAACTCTCATGATTATGAATGTGATGAGCTCTCTGTCACCATAGAGGACATTGAAATAGATGTGATTCACATGTTTGCGGCTCCATCAAAACCTAACAAACATTTGAACACTACTCCCAACAATAGTGATATACCTAAAGCAGAGGAAGAGTTCCTTCCCCCGATAATTGATTGAGAGACGAGTTTTCTCATAAGTCTAGAAGAACTTCAGAGCTGACAAGCAAGAAGCCTCCTTTTACAAAGAGATGATGATGAAAGTTCTACTGACAAGTCACTAGAGTTTGGTCCACATATAACTAACAACAACCCTTTTAATGATGATCTAACTCTTATTGATCTAAACATAGAAGAACTTAACTTAATAGGACATGTCATGTTAGTTAATAGTCATGATGCTAACACGATGCTATCCTTCCCAGAGTCTGATTCCTTGTCTTTAATAAACCCAGACCTAATTGATTGGACTAGTATGGATCCTACTCCTATCATCAACTTTCCCAATGACTACACCTTGGCTTGCTATCTAAACACTTGTGAACCCTACCCCTCTTCCACCATTGCAAGGAGCGTGAACATGTCACAGGAGGATATCAAGTTTCTCGGTCAAAAATTGAAAAATAAAAAGAAAAAGGGAACTAATGGTGAAAACCATCTTGTGGTAGTTTCAGATCCTAAAATAGTAAAAACAAAAGATGTATCCGATGGTGAAAACCTCTCAGAGGTGCCAAAGGATGAGATTCTTGATATCCTCCCCGAGAACTTTCAAGAAAGGTCTTCAGTTCTGATAGAACCAACACAACCAGTTAGTTTGGGCACAACTAAAGTTCCTCAAATTGTTCACCTAGCACAATCTTTGTCAGAAGAGGAAAAGACATAGTTCACTGAGTTCCTAAAAGAGAAGAAGATCAACTTTGCATGGTCTTATACAGATATGCCTAGGCTGGACCCTGAATTAATAATGCACCACTTATCTATAGCTCCCGGGATCAAGCCCGTGAAACAGAAACTTAGAAAGATGCATCCTCATGTTGTATTGCTAGTAAAGGTGGAGCTAGAGAAATTATTGAAAGTTGGATTCATCAAAGTCATTGCCTACGCAAGATGGATCTCCAATGTCGTCTCAGTGTTTAAATCTGATAAATCTATTAGGATATGTATAGATTTTAGAGACTTAAACAAGGCATGTCCTAAGTATGACTTCCCCCTACCTAACATCGATATGATCATAGACCTCATAGTAGGCTACCAAATGTATTCACTAATGGATGGTTTCTCAGGCTACAATCAGATAAAAATTGTCTCTGAGGATCAAGAGAGAATTGCACTTACATGCGCGTGGGGCACCTTTTGCTGGAATGTCAAGCCATTTGGGTTAAATAATGTCGGTGCTACATATCAGAAAGAAATGACTACTATATTCCATGATATGATGCATAAAAACATGGAAGATTACATGGATGACACCTTATCCAAATCCAAAGAAAGGAGTACTCATATTGCTGAGTTGACAAAGATATTGGATCGTATGGAGCAATTTCAACTCAGGATCAATCCAAAGAAATGTGCCTTTGGGGTCCAATCAAGAAAGCTCTTAGGGTTTATTGTTTTAGTGAAGGGAATAGAGGTAGATCCTACAAAGGTCAAGGCTATTCTAGAGATGGCTCCTCCCCGAAACATCAGTCAAATGAGGAAATTGCAAGGGAGACTTCAATCAATCAAGAGGTTCATGTCACAACTTGCTGACAGAGCACAACCCTTTACCAAATTACAACATAAAGGGGTCACCTTCAAATGGGATGAACAGTGTGAACCCAACTTCAGGGAATTAAAAGGGTACCTAGCTACTCCTCCTATTCTTATGGTGCCTATTCATGAAAAGCCATTGCTCCTATATATTTCAGCTACAACTACATCACTAGGAGTATTTCTAGCACAAGAGGATGAAACTAAGAAAGAAATATCTATCTACTACATCAGTAGAACACTAGTCTCCTATGAGCTCAATTACAACATTATTGAGAAAGCATGCTTAGCAGTCATCTTTGCATCACAAAAATTGAGACACTACATGCTCTCACATACAGTAAGGCTCATTGCTAAGATTGATCCTCTAAAGTACCTTTTGAGCAAAATAGCATTAACAGGACATCTGGAAAAATGGGTCCTCATTCTAAGTGAATTTGACATTGAGTATGTAGACTGGAGGGCTATCAAAGGACAAGTCCTCACAGATCAACTAGCTAAATCACCACTTCAAGATGATGAACCTTTAAGGATTGAATTCCCTAATGAGACCATTATGCATCTAATTGAGTACCCATGGAAGATGTACTTTGATGGTTCTTTCATGCAACAAGGCTCTGGAGCAGGAGTTCTGGTCATAACTCCTCAAGGCTACAAAATACCTAAGTCTTAAAAATTGATGTTTCCATGCACGAATAACATTTCTAAATATGAAGCATTGGTAAACGGTCTTAAGCTTGCCATGGAATGGAAGATTGTAGAGTTACATGTGTATGGTGACTCCCATCTCATTATCAATCAAGTCAGTGGATATTATCAGACGAAAGATGAAAAGTTGACAACCTACAAACAACTGGTTGATGACCTAAAGAAGTACTTTGTCTTCATCACATTCCAGCAGATACCCAAAATAGAGAACAAAGCTGCAGACACTATGGCTACATTGGCATCCATGTTACAACTGGAGGATCATCAATTTTTCTATGACTTCTTGGTGGAATAACTATCCTATCCTGCCTTTGATACCCCTGAATGCCAAGTAATTTGTTCTTTGAATACCCTAGACCAATCTCGGTATGCTAATATCATTGCTTACCTCACTGACCAAACTATTCCCAACAATGTATCCAGAAATGAGAAAAGAGCCCTGATTAGGATAGCATCATGTTACGTCCTCATAACTAATAATTATATTGATGAGGTCTTGATGGTACACTTCTTAGATTTTTATAACTCAAAGAGTCAAATCGCACGTTAAAAGAAGTCCATGAAGGTGTATGTGGATCACATTCAAACGGTTTTTCACTAGCAAAGAAACTACTCAGAGTAGGCTATTACTGGCCTACCATGGAAAAATATGCTATTCAATTTTCCAAAACATGTCATAAATGCCACACGCATGGAAATCTCATCCATGCTCCTGCCAGAGAACTTATATATTTCATTACACATTGGCCATTTCAGCAATGGGCCTTTGACTTGGTTGGACAAATATATCCCAAATATTCAAATGGACACAAGTTCATCATTATAGCCATTGAGTATTTCATGAAGTGTGTCGAGGTCATGCTGCTAGTCAAAGCCAAGGGAAAATAGGTGGCCATGTTCATTCTAAACTACATTATTTGTAGATATGGGATACCCTCTTCAATTGTAACAGACAATAGGGGCCAATTTAAGAATCAAGACATTGATGACCTTTGTGATAAGGTCCACATCACTCAACACTGCTCCTCAATCTATTACCCTCAAGGTAATGGACAGGCTAAGGCATCTAATAAGAATATTCTCAAAATACTACATAGAACTGTGAGTATGTCTGGAAGAGACTGGAATCTACAACTGAATCCGGCACTATGGGCCTACAAAACAAGCATCAGAACACTAACAGGGGCCATGCCATTTTCCCTAGTCTATGGCGCTAAAGTAGTACTACCTATTGAGGTTGAAATCCCATCTTTGCGGATATCTTTACAAGGTATTTTTACTAATGAGCAATACTGCATTGATAGGGTGAATTCTTTAGACCTACTTGATGAGCGTAGACAATATGTGTTCGATCATCTAAAGGTGTACCAAGCACGCATGTCCAAGGGGTACAATAAAAAGGTTAAACCATGCCAATTTCAAGTGGGGGATCTCATCCTAAAGGAGAATCCTAAGAACTAGCCCAACATAGAACATAAAGGAAAATTTGAACCTAATTGGCTGGGACATTATGTTATCACTGCTACTTTTGGGACTAGAGCTTATCAACTAGCTACACCTGAGGGAGATGTTCTTCCAGATCCTATCAATACTCTACATTTGAAGCGGTTCTACGCTTGATGTTCATCTAGCAGAGCCTATACAGTAAATAGTTCTCAGAAAATACCAAAAACATTCAAAAAAATTGATCTTGAAGAAATCCAAAAATAGTGGAAAAGGTCCTGAAGAAAGGTATCCTTGGTGAAAACCTGGTAAATAGGCGCCTTGATAATACAAAAATATTCAAAGAAGAAAAAATAAATAAAAATTTGAAAAATAAAAAAGGTGCCTTGATGACAACCTGGTAAAACAAGCATCCTCGTAGAAAAAAGAATAAAAGGGTCTTGCCAAGTGGTGAAAACCTGGCAATCAGGCCTCACTTGTGTTCTGTGCTCCATCTATCAATGTGTTGTTGATATTAAGCCTTCACGATTACACCTGTGCTAAGAGTTGACTTAGTTTCCTTACAAACATCTTATCCTTGCTTGGGATTTGTCTTCATTTCTATCTTAGGAGCAATTCATCCTGCACTGGGGGCATCTATGCTAGCATTTTAGATTGCGTCTGTTAGGTCGTCCTAGGAGGGTTTTGTCTTGTGGCACAATGCTTTTTAATACTTACACCAAATTTTCACTTTCATGAAACAAGGATGGCACGAACATTGCACTAACCTAAACGGTGTTCCTAAGACCTACATTGGATTACAAATAGGAAACATATACAGACATGGAACACATATTGCTTGAATTCCAAATTTTGATTGATGAATCTTTACTGCACTTGAAAAATGAATCAATAGTATTTCTCAATACTACCTAAACATAGTTTGATCTTGGTTTGGAATGACTCTTTTATGTTCTGATGACGCTTTAACTAGAGGCATCTAAGCAGTTATGAATTTTATTTGATTGATTCACAATTGATAGTTGTTATGTCTTCTGAGTTACTCCATGACGTCTGCACAAAGACAAAGAGTCGCAAGGATTGGGGGCATAATTATTTCTTGGTTTTCTGCGTACTATCAGGTGGTATCCATTCTGAACAATGTCCAATGATGATAAAAATGTTATAATATCTGCTAATCAGTGACAAGTCCTAAGAGTCTGTATATAGCTGCATTTAAAAGATTGCATGATGCATTTGTGAAAGAAGCAAAAGCATAAGGAAATTTGAGCTCAAAAATGATTTCTATTTTCTTCTTCTAAATCCAAGTTAATTACATCCATTTACTATTACTGATATTTATATCGTTGCACATCCATAGCATACATTTTACATTCATAAATTGAGACAGAGGAAAAATACAAAAATAAAGCATTTATGCATTACATTTCATTTCTACATCCTAAGTGCATCCATACATTTTACTTGCATAAGAAAAACTCAAAAACATACATTTTACATATTCACATAGTATCATTTGAAACATATTTATATCAGTGATACGTCTAAAATGCATAAATGATGTCATCATCTAAATCTAACTCATCATACGACCAAGATATAATTACATGTGCAAATAGATTTATCAAAGCAGAGAGAACTCATGAATCGTGTCAGAATCAAAAACAACTACATTAGATATATATCTCAAAACATGGTACAAATCAAATGGCACAAGTCTACACAAAGAGTATCAAAGTACACAGATGAATCAGATATACATATATCAAAGTGTCAGTAGTACAAAATAATGGCCTCACAGGGCTTTGGATATACAAAATGATCTCACAAAATAGTACAAAAAGATATATATCAGCTCAGGCTTCCCCCCTCTCCCTAATCTAGAGGAGGAGGTGGTGGTACAAATGGAGGTGGCGGAGGCATCGCTCCCTCAGACTACTGATCTACCCATGAAAATGAAAGTGCTCTCTCACCCTATGGCACTACAGCATGGTATAAAGAAAAGTAATAAGCTTCTCTCTATCCCTAGTGGGTGGCTATCTGAGCCTATGCATCTCTCTCTTCTCTAAGCATATCACCCTGCCTATATCGCTCTACCCTAAGGAACTCTAGTTGTTTGTCTCTATCTATGAGAAATGCATCTAATATAGCAATCCTAGACTCAACTGCAGTAAACCTTCCCTCTAAAGTTGTGATCTGTGCCCTGAGCTTCTCTCACTCCTGCTTACACTGGGACAGAGGATCCCCACATCTACCAGATCCCCTGCCTGAATCCTATCTAGAAGGCCTATCCTAAGATCTATCCTGTGATCTGCCTAGCTACCTCTGCTGTTGTTGCCTTTTTTGTCTCTGTTGCTCCCCTGTCAGTAAAGAACCCGGATCTATCTGGGGAGAAACAAATCTGAATCAAGTGTGTCGACCCTCTCCACTACCACTAGCTACATCTGCATGGCCATCCACAGCACCACCACCCCTATCATCTCCACTATCATCCCCCTCATCTGGAGGAGGATGTCTCCCATCTCTACCTCCATCTCTGCCACCATCTCTCCCTCCATGTCTACCATCACCCCTGTCTCTCTGGGCTCCTCCTCTCCCTCTGGTGAGATGATCATCTAGATCATAATCTATTGGCTCCTCTATACAAGGAATGACCTCCTCAGGCACTATGAATCAAGGAAATGGATATTGAAGCATCTCTGCTATATATCCATTTGAGAAACCTACATCTGCAAAATTAAGACATAGATCCCAATCTACTCCAACCATGTCTCTGATCTCCTAGTGGGCGGTCTCATAACTTAGCTAGGCACCCCACAATGGTGCCTCATCATGGGTCCTAGCATATATAGTAATTTCATGTGTCCTGCCATGCCATTGGCCATACTAGCTCAAAATTTAGATATAAATGAATTGCTCTACTATATATCTGGTCCTCCTGATAAGGTACCTACTCTGGAACAAAAATGGAACCTGTCTGGCATCTGATGTCCACTCCTCATAATCTAAGTATGGCCACTAGACTACCTCTATCATATCATTAAAAAGCTGTCGCCAGTACTCTACCTTTCCCAGATGGGGCTGTTGAATGAGACCTACATACATATATACATAAGCCTACTCAGGTGCCCACTGCCTATCTACTATGGGTCGTGTCACTAGGATGTGCTCCCAGGCCCAGATTTGAAGAATCAAAATACCCACAGTCATGCTCTAGGTATAGTGGTAAACAATCTCATGAAGCTTGCGGTACATATGGGCTAGAATATAGGTACCCCATGTGAATCTCTATCTATGGACGACCATCTACTCCAACATATCCACCCATCCAACAAGGATCCATGTTGTCCTCTGTCTGGCATTAGGATGCCACTAATCAAACCTTCTAAATACACAGATAATCGATCATAGTGATCGCACATATAGTCTGAAGAAAGGTATCTCCAATCAATGGTATCATCTTGGAAATACCCATGCATTGCACCAATCGCCATGGTAGAATTTGCCTCAAAGTGCACCTCGCGGCCCATAATGGGAACACGCAGTATACGTCATACATCCTCAAGAGTAACTGTAATCTCCCTAGTCAGAAGATGGAAGGTGTTGTGCTCTGAGTGCCATCTCTCGACAAGAGCAGTCAATAGCCCCCGATTTACCCCTATATTGGGTAAACCAATCAAGGATCGTAATCCATAGTAGATCATTGTCTCCTACTCATCATCTGATAAAATTCCAGACAAGGCAAGCACACGACCTGGGTATGTACCCCGAAAAGTGACTACCTCAAAATACGCCTATTTGGCACATAAAAATATAAATCAGTGTTCTATCTTCAACAAATATATAGACTTGAGACCATCTCAGTGATTTAAGGTCTACAGCAAACAAACATTTCAAATGGATAAGTTTCTAAGTCCAAAAATGAGATGTGATCCTGAAAAGGCAGGGTGTGATCTCTTTTTCCAAATACGATCCTGGAAAAATAGGATGCGACGACGAACATGGGGTGCGATCCTAGAAATCCTAAATGCGACCCCAAAAATGGGGTACGGTCCTAAATAGATAGTTTATGACATATAATGAATTTCAACCTTAAAACTAAGCTAAAAACAAGGTAACCCAATGCAATCCAAGAAATCCTGGATGCAAATTAGAAATCCAGGAAAGCAAGATGCGATCTTGCAAAAATGGGATGCGACGTGGGATTTAGCAGGGTGCGATCCAGAATCCCAGATGTGACCCAGAATTAAACAAGCTGTAAAAGCTGTTAAAATGCATAAATTTCAAATTTGCAAAAGTTCACAGGGTAGTTTTCCGAGTACTTACCAGAGGTGCGTAATCGGTTGGACGCTGATGTCGATGCCTAAGCTAAAAACAATGCTTCCTAACTGGGACCACCATCTTCTTTGTAGAGCTCTCAAATTTTCTATACGTAAGAGTGAAAATGAATAGTAAAATGGTAATTTTTGAGATATATATTGGTCTTTTGAGCTATTTAGGAGTTCTAAAACTCCTCCCAAGCAACTAAAACTCCATTTCTATTCTCTTTTTGATCAATCAGGAACCAAATCGAAGGTGCCTATGGTATTTTATGCAGTGCAGTAACATTTTTACGACAGCTCCTGATAATGCAGATTTGCTCCATTTATTCCAAAAATCTGTCAAATTGCACATTTCATCATAAATATTGGTCTAAAATCATTTTATCAGTCCTACCACTCACATTTTCACGTAATTAACTTAGTTCTCGTGTGTTTCCTCTTAAAACACACCACCTTTTTCACTTCTTCTACTCCATTCTTTCTCGTTGTACCCATTCCATGCAAGTAATACGTTCTTTCAATAGAGGGATTTTATTTTTTCCTTCAATTTCATTCCCGAGGGGGCATGATCACACTATTATTGATCAAATTCTTGCTCGAAACAACATCAAAAATGACTTCATTATCAAACAACTAGGGGCATGACAATTTCCTTGACTAAGTCAGAACTGTTGGATAGAAATCTTTGCTTCTCATAAGCTGGATATCTTGTGTTTCCTCATTTTAAAAGATTCTTACTAAACTCCTAGCAGCTTCATGCTAACTTTTGGATGACAACCAAGTTTAGAATCAATATTATCAATCTTTGGACGAGAACCAAGTTCAAAATTGATATCTTTTATTGAAATTTGTATGACAACCAAGTATAAAGTCAATTATATTAGTTTAGTTCAATCAAGTGTGAGACTTATCTCATCAGGCATTTCATTCAATCATGAGCAAAATTCTCAATCTTTCTGAAGTCAAAATCAATAACTTTCTTTGAATCAATGCGTTGCTCGCACATCAATTCAAAGAGGGGCAAATGTAACCACATGGATTTGGTCTTCTCTGACCATAGACCCTATTTTCCCTAACTGTGATCATACCCCCAATTATGTTCAAATGACCCTATAACTGCTTGGAATAATTCTTTTGAAATCAACTTAATCTCCTAAAGTGATCAAATCACTAAATTAATTACTTTTAGCCAAAATCAAAATCAATCAAATACATGGCTAAAATGATTAATTTACAAGGAATTAAATAAAGTCCTAAATCAATTTCTCACTTGAAAAATCCATTCCCCTATCCTAATTAATTTAATTAAATTGGCTATAGTCCTATTGATTATTAAAAATCAATTAAAAGCTTAAATAATTGATATTCCTATTTTTGAATGAATAAAATAAGTTTTATTCATTTCATTAATATTCCTCTAAACCCCAACCTAACCCACTTCAACCACTTTGACTCTAGGTTTGAACCTATCCCAACCCATTCACCCTTGCTAAATCTAATTCTAATCCTAATTCTATCCTAACCCACCTCCTAATGTTGTCACATTCCATTAAGGAGTGATTAAGGACTCAACCCACTTGAGAAAGTCAAAGAATCTCAAGATTCCTTTCCTCAAGTCCACCTTCTCAAGCTTGACTTGTACCCTGTTGGTGAACAGATTTGTCTTCCCAAAACACCTGCACAAAAATGACTCCTAAACACCCAAGGACGAAAGACAAATTGCAACACAACAGTTGGGTCACTTCACTATGAAGAATGCAAGTGCCCTCTGAATTAATCGGGTACAGCTCCCCGTGTAAGATTTACAATGAATTTACAAAACCACAAGATACTTTTAACCCGAAAGAAAGAAAGGATATCAAACATCTACTCGTAAATACAATGTAGATGCGGGAACCTATACTACTACATAAAATAAAGTGAAGAACAACAGATGATGCAAAGTTCATTTGTTGGACGCTGCATAATGTAATGAAGATGAAACTGTGTCTTTCAGCTTCTTGAGAGAATTAAAAATCAGATCCTTTAAAGATATTTTGAACTGACAATCTAACAGGAAAATAGTGATATTGAAATGTAATTCAGAGAAAACTGAAAATGACACTAAGTTCATTACCAGTGGAAGGAAAATACATCATAATCAAAGTTCTGATATAATTAACCCTCAGTCTCCCTTCCCTGACTGTAAA
>MU224113.1:557875-570397 GCA_018584345.1 Thuja plicata
ATCGGGTACTAGCAATATAATTTCTCTTTCAGTTTATGTTAATGTCAGTTGTCCCCAATCTTGAATATGTGTGTGATCCATAGCTGCATATTTCCATTGAATTCCCCAATGAACAAACTAGAGGAGGTCTAGGAAGTCAGTGCAATTGGATTTCCTTAAGGCATGTGGAAGCCACAGTTATGATGTCTTACGATGCGCTCTATTTTACATAGCTCTCCACCAACTGCAGTACATATACCCAAACTGAGATCACACACTTTCGATGGTGCTCCACATGATTATGTTGGACATTATGTCAGGTGATCGAAAGCATTTAGAAGTTTAGAACCCTGCAACCTACCAGACCACGTACACCAATTGACATCTATGCAGATGAATAGGCACGCCGACACATGGTTTACACTGGATTTTCATATATATATGAAGAAATTCCCAGGCAAGAGAAACGAGACCTTAAGCTTTCACCCTCAAGGATGCACAAGAGGAATATGAATATCACCATGTTGAACCGATGACTATCGAGCTGATATGTCTTCAACAAGACCGAATGCACAGATTGGTCTTTCCATATTTCGGGTGTTCTCGGACCTGTGTGGATGCTTCTCGATGTGGACAAAGCCAACATCAAACATCTTCTAATCATTACATTCAGATTTCCTTAATGTGCCTTCAATGTCATGGTTACACAATGCTCACTTTGCTACATCTGAATCGTATTAACCATTTGTCTAACAATTCACAGAGCTCTCTATATCGGCAACTTTTAATGATGAAAAGTCGCTATTTATATTGCTATGTGCTACTAAAGCCATGGAATCTATATTCCAGATTGATGAGTTTAGCTGGAGGTGATGGCTTTGGCTCTTCATGCGTGAGCAATATGTCTGTCTCTCCTTTACTTGCCATTGAACCAGGTCAGCATTCTGTCAAACAATTTACATGCAGTGTCTGTGCTTCTACACAAATAACCGAAGCTCACACTTTACTATATTTACCTTGAATAGGTATATAGAATTAAATGGAAAATTTCAACTATGGAACACTCCACGTCGCCACTTCATTTGGTGACCAAGCATCATATTTGGCTCTGTCACGTATACCTTTATCTGATGACATTTCCTTTCTATTCCTCATATATAGATATCGGGTTCAACAAACAATCATCAATTCCAAACTGCAGGGGATACAAAAGATCAGGTTTTTCTTTATGCATTATATACATCACTGACACCCTTTGACAAATGCTTCAGTAGCTTTCCATTGGAGGAACCATTCGTGCTGTGCTTGGGCTAATCGGTTGGTGAGATCACAGAGCTCGTCCTTTCATGAAAATCCACAGGTTTTTGTGTTTTAATTGCACCAACATGATGCACACGATTGTCACCATGAATTCATGTGCCTACGGGTTTGAACAACCTTTCAATACTTTGTTCGATTCATATCATCCATTACTGTCGTAGAATATTGTACAATCAAATTTTTTATCTCTAGCATTGACTTTTGTTCATAATGTCGATCCCAAGTATTGAGTTTATGAGAGCGTACCGGGGCTTTGAACTCTAAACCAAACTCTTGAATTCAAACTGATTAATTACACCTCAAAATCTATCTTTTGGACTATGGGTTTGAAACTGAATCTACATCTTGAAGTCACATTTCAAATCTGACAATGGCAACACATCTGCATTTGAAACTTGACCTGCAAACTCAAACTCTTAACCAACGAACCTTTTTATGCAACTGAACCACTTTGAATCTCTTTGAACCTTGGTTCAAAGTAGTTGAAAGAGATTCAAGACCTCAAACATGAAAGTTTAAATACTGGGTCTATATTGGGTACCAACAGGGGCTCTAACTGCGGGACTATGTTTTATGCAAAAATAGAGAACTCCAGCAATCTCTGGCAAAAGACAAGTGTCTTATCCATTGGGCAAATAGAGTCACCAAGAAGAGAAAATAGGGAGCTTCTTGCAGATGGGTGGAGGGGAGCAGGGCAACACAACCAAAAACTCCTAAACTACCAGCAAGAACGAAGCTTGCACCTTATTCAAACTAGCAGACCAGACAAAGCACCACAAAAGAAAACTAAAACTAGGCACAAAAATTTTTTTATATACAAAAGATAGGGCAAGCAACCCATACCTTAAAGAACACAACCAGTTGCTCATGTGAAACCATTTACCAGTTGAGAGAAGTATCTGCCAGTGCGGAAGAGTGGCTAAAAAGTAAGAGCATCCTTCCCAAAAGAAAGCAAGAAGTCATCATGATAAAAGTCCCAATAACAATGAATTGTAGAAGACCTTCAAAAATAATATCAGGTCCAAACAACCACCTCACATCATACACTTCCGACAACAAAGTGTCAATACCATGTTTAATTAGCTGGTTTGCATTAGGAATATCAACATTTTCTGCATAATTCTTAGAGACAAAAATCAGACTTTTGATGAAGCGTCCTTTTAAATCATGAAAATGATTCTCAACAGTTCTGTTATAACAAACTGAATGTAGACCCACTAGTGAAATGCTCTCATCATCTCCAAAATAGAATGATCCCATTTCAAGATAATTTTCAGGTAGCTCATCTTCATAATCAAATTCAAAAGCCTCCATTTCAGAATATGCATGTGGCAATTCGACAGAAAATGAGGGGTCACCTTGCATGTTATCATAACCTCCCAATGATTCAAGCTACAGTAATCCATCATTATCTTGCAAGTAGTCAAATTGAAAAGACTCAAATTCCACTTGCATGTCTTCATAAAAATTCTCTATTTTGACACCATTGCACTTTTCTTGATCATTTGGATTTTCTATATTTTCCTTGTCAAGCCCACTTGCTGGAATTACATTAGATGTTTCAAATGCGAAAGAATCATATTCTGAAAATGAAAGATTTTCAAACAAACTTTCACCCACTCTTTCATTGCCAAAATTTTCCTCAACATGGGACGTACTTGAATTTTCTGCTTGTGTAGTGGGATTACTCACCTTCTCAGAAGGGTCATCAAATTCCACATAAAAATGATAATTTCCTGCAATGTTAGGGAAATCATCTTCAATCATAGGGAGTTTTTGAAAATCTTCATGATTGAGAACCATAGAATCTTGATGGAGAGAGATAGGTGATGTTGTCTTTGCTACTTTCACGGAAGGTTTATTTTGTAAACACATTGTCTTTGGATAACATTGCTGTTCATAAAGACAAATTTCTGTTTGTAAAATTCCTGCATGTTTCAACCCACTTAATATCATGGCATCATCTAACTCAACAACCTCTCTCTGTGCATCTTCCAATTTTTGCACCTTTTGACATTTTAATAGAAATCTTATTTCAGTTTGCATTGCAGCTATGAAGACACTTAACTGATTACTTTCACTTGGCTGGCAAGTTTGAGGAATTTTACCCACACATCTGTTGAATCTATCAATAAAATCCCTCATATATTCATCTTCTTTTATCTAAATTTGAAAAAGATTCATCAACAACTGATAAGTGTCAATGACGGGCTGAAATCATCTCAGAAATTTTACCTTTAAAACATCCCAGCCGGTGATGCATCCATATTGCAGATTTTGAAACCATTCTGCAGCATTTCCCACAAGACTTTGAACAAACAGTCTAACAAATATATTTTCTTCTTGCACACCAAGAATCCCACATGCAACAGTGACTGCTTTGATGTGATCATTTGGATCCTGAGATTTGTCTCCAGAAAATGTGGGAAGGTATTCCCCGGATCCTTTAGGTAGGGCTGAATACTGAGCCAAGGCAAACAGTCCAATCCGAGCCCCCCATGGCTGAACAGTAGCTACAACCATAATACACACTGGCACTCTTCTACCAAAGACTCAATAGATTTAAAACATAGATTCGCCAACCTCCATCCTCGGGGAGGTACCTTCAAATTTCTGAGAAAATAAAACACTAAAACTGCGATTCCTTTCCCCAGCAGAGTCGCCAAAAATCTGTTGGTGAACAGATTTGTCTTCCCAAAACACCTGCACAAAAATGACTCCTAAACACCCAAGGCCGAAAGACAAATTGCAACACAACAGTTGGGTCACTTCGCTATGAAGAACGCAAGTGCCCTCTGAATTAACCAGGTACAGCTCCCCGTGTAAGATTTACAATGAATTTACAAAACCACAAGATGCTTTTAACCCGAAAGCAAGAAAGGATATCAAACATCTACTCGTAAATACAATGTAGATGTGGGAACCTATACTACTACATAAAAGAAAGTGAAGAACAGCAGATGACGCAAAGTTCATTTGCTGGACGCTGCATAATGTAATGAAGATGAAACTGTGTGTTTCAGCTTCTTGAGAGAATTAAAAATCAGAGCCTTTAAAGATATTTTGAACTGACAATCTAACATGAAAACAGTGATATTGAAATGTAATTCAGAGAAAACTGAAAATGACACTAAGTTCATTACCAGTGGAAGGAAAATACATCATAATCAAAGTTCTGATATAATTAACCCTCAGTCTACCTTCCCTGACTGTAAAAGATTATGAAATTTCTTCTACACATTACAAACAAACCACTATTTCAAAAAAAGACAGAAACTCCTTTCACAATACTACATCAACTATCAAAATCTTATCTCTATCTCAGGTACACAGTTCCGAGAAAGAGAAAAAGAAAAATCCCATGCTCTGCCTCTCACAGCCTCTCAAGAAAATGAAATGATTTTACAAAAACCCCTACCTGGCTGAAGCCCAAAGTCTGCAGTCTGGAAGCCAGAAGAATAAAACCCCCTGTAGCACAAAGTCTCAGAGAAATCCAATCTTCCCCCCTATCACTGTATTCACAGCCTCTGTTCTGCTATAGCTCAAAGTCTCCCAGCCAAAACTTAGAAAACTGGAACCCTTTTTCTGATGTTCTGTTCTCGCTTTATCTTCTTTGCTTTCTGATGACCTTGATCAGTTATCATAACTGAATCTTGAAACTGTTTCTATCCTCCAAATTTCCATTTACGGACACCTGTCACTATTTGATTTTGAACATTATAGAGCTCAATGTGCCAATAAAACTATTGACATGTGCTTTCATGTGTGAGCGGTTCATATCTATGCCTTTCTCTCATAAAGTTTACCTTCATAGATGTTGTGTTTCTTATTTTCCTAGACACGACAATCAACCTTCTTGGGGTGATTTTGAACTTCTTTAGGCACCCACGACTCCTTTCAACGTGCCTACGATTGCTTCTTGTCATAATGTAGATGCTGCCACCTGACTCTACACCTATCGTGGACCAAACCCCATGAGCCTAAGATACACTCAGGTTATTATCTTCGATGAAAAAAATACACCAAAATTCAAATGGCTATATGAGTAATTGACACCAAACTGCAATCCTGGCAAACTTGCCACTGGGTATCGGGTTCTTTGCAAATGTTTATGATGGATTCTTGGAATTCATTGAATGCTCTATGATTCACTACAGTGATTATTTTCTGTGCTGGTGTAGATGATCTACATGTATTCGTGACTGTGCCTTCTCCCAGGAGCCCCAATACCACACACTTGCTCTAATGTTCTTCATCTCATATGATTTCTGCACTAAGTTCCTTTGAATACCCCAACATTTTGATTCTTCGACGCAACGAAAGATGACATAGATGTCATTGGAACTCCGCTATATACATCCTTCAATCTGCATACCGCAGAATCATCATATACCTATCATTCAAGTTGAATCATCAAGCAATATTCATTCGATGGAATCCCAGGCTCGGTGCTTTTCCTTTCAAATGCTAGTTGAACCGAACTTGATCCAATTCTTCATCAACAAAATGGGATCAGTATGCGCAGTCTTTATCAAATGGATTGAGCCTTTCAAGAACAATTAAAAACAAATTCACAGCCTTCAGTGTTATCGGTCAATCATCATCATTCTTCTAATAAATAATCCATGATCTCTCTATTTGGATCAGACCCCATTATCTCTTCTTGCGCGCTCATGTTTCTACTTTGAGACATTTGTCAAACAACGTGCACTTTCTCTGTATTCGAGCACTCCGGGCCATGTTTGTGTCGCCTTTTATTGGCAGAATTTCTTAATGCACCTCAGATTCGCGCTCTGGTTCATCATGTTTCATCCTTAGATCGAGCATTTGAAGATGTCATTTAACTGTTGATCTCTGACTTGGTTCATATTTGTCATCGGGTACTAGCAATATAATTTCTCTTTCAGTTTATGTTAATGTCAGTTGTCCCCAATCTTGAATATGTGTGTGATCCATAGCTGCATATTTCCATTGAATTCCCCAATGAACAAACTAGAGGAGGCCAAGGAAGTCAGTGCGATTGGAGTTCCTTAAGGCATGTGGAAGCCACAGTTATGATGTCTTACGACGCGCTCTATTTTACATAGCTCTCCACCAACTGCAGTACATATACCCAAACTGAGATCACACACTTTCGATGGTGCTCCACATGATTATGTTGGAAATTATGTCAGGTGATCGAAAGCATTTAGAAGTTTAGAACCCTGCAATCTACCAGACCACATACACCAATTGACATGTATGAAGATGAATGAGCTCGCCGACACATGGTTTACATTGGATTTTCATATATATATGAAGAAATGCTCGGGCAAGAGAAACAAGACCTTGAGCTTTCACCCTCAAGGATGCATAAGAGGAATATGAATATCACCATGTTGAACCGATGACTATCGAGCTGATATGTCTTCAACAAGACCGAATGCACAGATTGGTCTTTCCATATTTCAGGTGTACTCAGGCCTGTGTGGATGCTTCTCGATGTGGAAAAAGCCAACATCAAACATATTCTAATCATTACATTCAGATTTCCTTAATGTGCCTTCGATGTCATGGTTACACAATGCTCACTTTGCTACATCTGAATCGTATTAACCATTTGTCTAACAATTCATAGAGCTCTCTATATCGGCAACTTTTAATGATGAAAAGTCGCTATTTATATTGCTATGTGCTACTAAAGCCGTGGAATCTATATTCTAGATTGATGAGTTTAGCTGGAGGTGATGGCTTTGGCTCTTCATGCGTGAGCAATATGCCTGTCTCTCCTTTACTTTTCGTTGAACCAGGTCAGCATTCTGTCGAACAATTTACATGCAGTGCCTGTGCTTCTACACAAATACCCAAAGCTCACACTTTACTATATCTACCTTAAATAGGTATATAGAATTAAATGGAAAATGTCAACTACGGAACACTCCACGTCGCCACTTCATTTGGTGACCAAGCATCATATTTGGCTCTGTCACGTATACCTTTATCTGATGACATTTCCTTTCTATTCCTCATATATAGATATCGGTTTCAACAAATAATCATCAATTCCAAACTGCAGGGGATACAAAAGATCAGGTTTTTCTTTATGCATTATATCCATCACTGACGCCCTTTGACAAATTCTTCAGTACCTTTCCATTGGAGGAACCATTCATGCTGTGCTTGGGCTAATCGGTTGGTGAGATCACAGAGCTCGTCCTTTCATGCAAATCCATGGGTTTTTGTGTTTTAATTGCACCAACATGATGCACCCAGTTGTCACCATGAATTCATGTGCCTACGGGTTTGAACAACCTTTCAATACTTTGTTCGATTCATATCATCCATTACTGTCGTAGAATATTGTACAATCAAATTTTGTATCTCTAGCATTGACTTTTGTTCATAATGTCGATCCCAAGTATTGATTTTATGAGAGTGTACCAGGGCTTTGAACTCTAAACCAAACTCTTGAATTCAAACTGATTAATTACACCTCAAAATCTATCTTTTGGACTATGGGTTTGAAACTGAATCTACATCTTGAAGTCACATTTCAAATCTGATAATGGCAACACATCTGCATTTGAAACTTGACCTGCAAACTCAAACTCTGAATCAACGAACCTTTTTATGCAACTGAACCACTTCAAATCTCTTTGAACCTTGGTTCAAAGTAGTTCAAAGAGATTCACGACCTCAAACATGAAAGTTTAAATACCGGGTCTATATTGGGTACCAACATACCCCTACCCATGCCTCTTGATTGCTCACATTTAATGTGGCATTTAATGCATTTGCCTCCACCATGCTTCATTAATTCCCAAGGCATTAATGCCTCTTACACTTCATTAATGAGTTTTTCAACTCCATTAATGAACCTTGTCCCCCTCTCTCTCCTCATTTCTTCTATAAATAGAAGGGGTTTTTGAGAACAAATAAGCCCATAATTTAGATTGAAAATATATTTTTATGCTATTGAGATTTAGATGATTTCATTTTTACTTCATAGTTTCATTATCATGCATGGTTATAATGTTCATTTTTAGAGATAATATGCATGCTTAATGATTAAATAGTTTGTTTTAACTCAAATCTTTCATGCTAAGTCATATATGTCACTGATAGTAGCATAATCTGAGGGATGTTATGTTTCTTATCATACTCTTCTTAGTTAGAAAGTAATAGGTTGATTTTATTACTTTATATGCTCATCTAACCATGTTTTCCACTAATGCAATGATCTATTGAAGTGTTGTGTCGTAGGTAATAGGTACAATATTTTACACACATAGTACTATCAATAGGTATATCAACCATAGGATCTTTAGCAACATCATCAGTAAATAATTTAGACAAAAGATCTATAGACTTACCCTTGTTCTCTTTGCAAGCAAAAAAACAATTTCATATTCACTCTTAACATTGTCAAACTTATTATCAGTGATACATTCATCATCAACAACATAATAACACTTTTCCTCAAATTTTGACCTATTAGAATTGAACTTAGCAGCCCTCTCTGGACATCTATAGAAAAATGTCCTATTTTGTTATGTGAAAAGCCTTTTAGGGGCATCTTTCCTTTATACTTAACTGATCCTTTAGGTATCCTTTTGGCAATTAGTGCTTCCAACTCTTGAAGTTCTCTCTCTTCTTCTTCAAGCTCTCTAATCTCTTGTTCATAAGTTAATACTCTAATTGTGGGTCTCTTACCTTTATTTGATCTATACATGCCTCTTCCAAATATAGTGGCTTTGAAATCAGTTTCAACCTTAGGAAAAGAATCACCAAAGTTACTCATTTTAAAATGCAGACAACCTACCAACCAAAGTATCTCTTATGATAGTGGCAACAGTCTTGATTTCTTTAATTGCAGAAACCTTGGTTTTGTAAGTAGGAGGCATTGATCTTAGTACCTTGGAAACAATCTCATTTTCATCCAATGTTCCACCAACACATCTGTTTCGACAAACTAGATCATTAATCTTTTGCATGTAGGAGACAATTCTTTCATCTTCTGCCATCTTCAGTGCTTCATACTTTCCTTTCAAGCTTTGAAAATTTGCTTGCTTTACATGTTCATCACCTTCATGTAGATTCTCCAACTTGGTCCAAATCTAATGGGAATTCTCCAACTCCATCACATTTGTGTACTCTATATCTGATAGGGCACTTAGTAATGCTTCCTTTGCTCTCATATTGTATTCATTTTTTTTCTTCTCATCAGCTGAGGTCATGGATAGATCTATAGGAGGAGTGTAAGATTTCTTTGTAATATTCTAGTATTCCTCACCAATGCACCTTAGATGTGTAATCATCCTTCCTTTCTATATGGCATAGTTGGTGCCTTGAAACCTTGGATTTTTATTTCTATAAGTTGTCACAGTGGATCTCTCTCAAGCTTGTTAAGCTTCCTTCAAGAGACCAAATCTTTGATACCAATTGTTGATACTATGGCAATGGAAAATTAAGAGGGGGGTAAATTAGTTGTTCCCAATAACCCAAATCTCAAAACCCCTTCAACCTTCTAAAACCCTTTAGAATAGTAACTTATCAAGCATAAAACCATAATGTTTAAATCAGATTATGTAATCAAATAATAAGAATGAAAGCAATAAATCTGAAACACATCCACAATACTTGACACTAAATTTTTATTGTCGAAAACCAGTTAGGGGAAAAACCACGGTGGGGTTGATTACCCTAAATAAGTAAGTACCTTGTTAGAATTAAAATTTATTATAATATATATGGGGATTTCACATGCAATCAGGATCACTTCCTATAGCTTACTTGTCAAATGAAAAACCTCGAGCTACAACCCTGAGGAAGGATCACTGCCTTATATATTTGATCACTACAATGATCGATTAGACTCCAATCTGATAGGCTTTTTGTGAACTGTTGAGAATGAAAAACCCAAAGTCTTACTAGAGTTCCTTATAAGAACACATTGTAGATCTATGTAAAACCACTTATGATTTCACTGAATAAGGTTCTCCCTTTACTAGCCACCTCTGACATCCACATCCATGATCTACAACTTGAATTTTCCCTAATTATTCATCTTATACCAAGAACTAGGTTGGAAAAACCTAATTCTAAAATTCTTCAAATCAACATGTCAATTCTCAATACCTGATCTATTTATGGCTATTATATTATGGCCTTCATCCATAAAACCACCTCAAGATCATAAATATTTAGGATAACATGTTTTGTACTTACACAACATGATTTACCAATTAGGTTGGCCAAGAACAAATGATACAAATGAAAATATTAGCATTAACCAAAAATTCAACCAATCAGGTCCTTCTGATCCATGTGGATCACCAAATCATCAATAACATACTTTAAGAACATCCTACACCATCATGAATAGCACATTTTCATCTAAATCCATTCCAGCCATTGGATTTAATCAATCTTCTTTACTAAACCTCAAGAACACTGTCTACAAGGATCTGAGACAATGAAAATATGATATGTGGACCTTTGAAGTATAAACCCTTTAAGTTGATTATACCTGAGTATTTCCCTGACACACTCATAAATGTGCTCCATGAAATGTTTACTCTGTTGAGCACACTAGACCTTTTTCTGGCTTCCTGTTAACACTGACTATCACATTTTCTGCCAGTCAACTTTTGTAACCTGTTTACATGTCCAAATCTCCATGAAACAATCTAAAACTTTGGGTGAACATGGTAAACACCTTCAAAGTCCTTCTTCTATGTGCACGAATCCATATCTATCATATCTTCTTTTCACCAAACCTTTGAACACTCTGCTTCACTGGTTATCCTGCAACAATTAAGTTAGTAGAAACCAATCTATTCTTCTAATCACTTCCTCTGATCAATTCCGCTGATATGTTGACATCAATGTCAACACATCCATCTTCCAACTTTTCCACTATGCCAAAAGAAGCAACCTTTCTAATAGCCATATTGTGCCCTGGATTGGTCTGCGAATGTAAAAATAGGTATGACCCCCAGGATAGGTGCATTAAAACTATAAGTGGGGATGTTCTATTTTTTATTAAGAGAGAAACCATAATGGTTGTCCTGAGAATTCCCTAGAAGGAGACATTCATATTTTACCATCACATTGTCTCAGTGTTACTTTACTGGAAAAAAAAAGGTGGTTTACAGAAGTGTTATACCAAGAAAATGGTTACTAAAATTCCAGAAGGGTGGTTCGAGGTTGCCCAGAATCCTAAATAGAGAGCATATGATACCTGAAGTAAGGGATACTATGGTATTTTTATATAGAGTTTTGGCTCCAATAAAACATACTTTTGAGAAGATTGGATGTACTTTTTCATCTAGATAGTCCTTTAGGGCACATGGTATTTAGATTGGGAAGAAATTATAGCCCAACGCCTGCATGAATATTTGAGAAATAAATTTGGTAATCAAGGCTTTTAATTGTTTTCATATCTCATCTATTTCTTAGCCTCAAAAAGGGAATGTGAATGATTACATCATGAACCCTCAACTAAACACATCAAAATTTATGAATACTACCCTCATTTGCAACAAAAAAGATGTTATGATAATTATAGAAGAGTGAATGATGTCTGCGCTGGGATGTTGGCCTATGAATTGGTTGAAAATCTAAATAAGAGAATGTAAAAAGAAGCCATTAAGATGGTTAGTATATATGGTAGCCATTTTATTCAGTTTCCCATGTTTACCTACATCAGGGTAGGAGGATTTGATGATGAACATACAAAATTTCCCAAGTATGCTTTGGATTTCTTTGTGTTGGTTGAATTGAGTAGACAATTGGCTTATCCAAGAAAGAAATTCCCAAAAAAACCAAGAGCGGTAATTTCCTTTCCCATTGAACTTGAACATTGTATGTGTCAATCACTATAAGATGCCTTGAATCTGGAGATAGATCTAAATAAATTTAAGGTACAGTGCTATTAAACCATGCCCCATTTTGATAGAAAAGGTTTTTCAAGGGACCATTTAAACATTCATGAACAATTCTCACATATTTCACAGATGGAGGACTATTGGGAAGATTGCTTAGATGAATGGGAAGTTAGAAGATGGAGGACTACTCTTCCTCTTCTTTTGTCATAGATCAGACAACACAACATAACTTATTCTCCCATGGAATCTATATTCTTTCATAGATCACCTGGCATAACACAATTTTCTAGCCTCTCTCTCTCTCTCTCTCTCTCTCTCTCTCTCTCTCTCTCTCTCTCTCTCTCTCTCTCTCTCT
>MU224113.1:570447-580516 GCA_018584345.1 Thuja plicata
CTCTCTCTCTCTCTCTCTCTCTCTCTCTCTCTCTCTCTCTCTCTCTCTCTCTCTCTCTCTCTCTCTCTCTCTCTCTCTCTCTCTCTCTCTCTCTCTCTCTCTCACACACACACACACACACACATTATATAAGGACCTCAAATACATAAATGTGAAGCTCTTGGATGATGATGACCGAACATAGATATATATGGATGTGGTGATTAAAATCCTTAAGGGAGTAGATAGACTTTATTAAGGAAATTAAAGAACTGACAAAGAGTGATATTTCTAAGGTTGCAAGAATATAGTCCCTCTTGGAATTGTGCATCAATAAAATCTAAGTATATGTGAAAAAGGTGGTAGATATCTGACAAGACAGGGATGTATGGATGCATAAAATCACACACATAGGTGTTCCAAACTTTTTAGTGATGCAAGACTTTTTTGTTGCCTACAAAGAACAGAAATTGCCACGTATCCCAGTCACCAATTCAATCCAACCTAATGACTTAAGGGTGCCAACTCATACATGATATTTTTGCTAAGTTTCCTCATTTTTTTGTTTGGTTTAAGGAGTTACAGGCCTTAAAATTTATCTTTTGAAATAGTTTTAAAACTATGTTTTACCTGGGGTTAGAGTTAATGTAACTTTGAGTTTTAAGTTAGTTTTAAAAACTCTAGCTATATATATGTTTTAGAAAGACTTAAGAAAGGTCCAAATTTTGGTGTTACTTATAGACTTAAATTTCTATTTTCCTAATACATGATATTTTGGAAGAAAACTTTTATCTATGAATGAAAAGAATAGATGATGGTTGCATATTCAAATCTGTATGTTTGTATCAGTGTGGAAGAATCTTTGTGTGGATTTATTTCTCAATGAAATTATTGTTTATGTCTTTAAAGATCTATCATGTATCTAAATGGATATTTTGGTTTATAAGTTTCTATTGATTGATTTGGTAGAAATTTAAATAGAGACTTTGTACTTTGATCATTTAAATTACTTATATTTGAATATTCACATTCATGGCATGTTTATGTATGAATGGTAGTAGCCTTTAGTACTTTCTATTGAAAAGTATGATCATAATTTTATTTTCAGTATAAATATTCATTGAATATCATAAAGGGATTTGTACCTTCTTTCAGAGGGTAACTATTTATAGTTATCCCAACTGTTGGTTATCATTTAGGTCCTTAAAGGGGTTTATAGAGTCAGATATAAATCATTGTGGGGACAAATATGTTAACTAATATATTTTTGGCGACTATGCTGGGGAACAAGCCGAATACATTTATTAAGATCAGTTTCCTATAGATGGGGGAAAATTGTATTCCCCCATGAGAATATCTTCCTTGTTTTGCAACCTAATTTGGAATTTCAGGATGAACAAGAAGATATAATAAATCAATTGAACACTTTAGCTTGGCGTACACGAAGAGGCCAAGAAGATTACATCAGGGAAAGTGAAGTGCTAGAAAGGGAAGAAGATTTAGCTTCCAACTTGATATTTCTATTTTTAAGGAAAAGGACAAGGAAAGAACTAAACGGAATAAAAAATCAAGTGGCAAATCAAGTCCCTGAATTTCCAAGAAATAAAAGACATCCTAGGAACTAGTTAATAGTTGAATCTTTATAAGTCAACAGACTAGAGTCTAGAAGGTTTACTAGATCTTTAAGAAGAGAGGGGGTTGTTGCTCCTATTTTCAAACCCTTACAAAATTTAAGATTTACACCCAATCATTCTCATACTAGGTAATCAAGAAGTAGACCTCCTGCCCCTCCTAAGGCCTCTGTATCTCCTATCTACCAAGCCTTGATTTCACATGGTAGTGGCTTACTTATTATCATAAATTTTACGCATACAATGGCACAACCTTGGGGAGTATATATAGGACCATTGAACCTTGGAGATGATCTGAATGCATTCCCAAAGGAGTCAGAGAAAATTTACCAATGTTCAATAGATATGGGAAGACATCGATAGATGAGAATTTGAATGCTTTTAATGTAGCATGTAGTGTACTTGGAGTCCAACATCAAGATGTAGCCATGAGACTCTTTTTAAAAACTCTAAATGATTTTGAAGCAAAGTGGTTCTATCATCTTCCCAATGCATCTATTTTGAATTAGAATGAAATAAAAATTGCACTCAAAAATAGGTTCAAAAGTGTCGAAGATGAGCACTCTCTCTTGTCTCAGTTGACCCAGTTAAAAAATTAAATACATG
The DNA here is from genome assembly GCA_018584345.1 of Thuja plicata. Classification (NCBI taxonomy): domain Eukaryota; kingdom Viridiplantae; phylum Streptophyta; class Pinopsida; order Cupressales; family Cupressaceae; genus Thuja; species Thuja plicata. Next base: position 572,664 of record MU224113.1, read on the forward strand.
AACCCATGAGGGATTTTGTAAAAAAATAATTCATAAGATCCAAAATGCCAATAGGCCTTATCCTGAAAACAAAAAGTGTTTCTTCCTTAATTCTATGGCACCAAATATTGGTTTCGATCTAAGGAGGAACAAGGTAGAAAATTTGGCAGTAATGCAGACCCAAGAAGTTGAACTAGCAGATGACCTTATAAAATGTTGGGAAGTGGAAGAAATAAATTCAAGCAACCTATGTACAACTTTCATCTGCTTCTGATCCATTCTTCAAAGGTTTATGAATGATATCATTTCCATTAAAAGGTGGCGTCCTAAAGCCAATGCGTCCTATGCATAGCCATATCAAGACATCCCCTGAACAAATCATTGCAACTTCCTTCATCACATTAGTGGTTTTCTATTGAACCCCCTCTGGGGAAGGGAAATATTTGAAAGATGATCATGTGGACATTCATGTCCAGAGATGTTTTATTATATACAGATGAATATCTCAAAAGAAATAGTGGAAGAGATTCTAGAAGATGAAGAGACTCCCAAGCAGCCTGGCGACTCTTTAATCCACTACCTTGAGTATGAATCAGACTCGTAAAGAGGAGGTGAATTTTTGGTTACTTTGGAAGATCCTTCTTGTATAGTTTTTACTAGGAATAAACACAATCTCAAACTTCCTCATAATGTACCTTCTCCAAAAAAACCAACCAACGGTAAGGAATTTTTGACTTGAGCTCCTCGAAGTACTTCAAAAAATCATGAAGTTCAATCGTTAAAGAAGTCTAACCCTGACACCTCATTTGATATTGTTAAATTTTGCAAATCCTCTAGAATTAAGATTTCCCCTGCTGAATATCTAGATTTGAATCCTAATGAATTAGATAAACTAAAAAAGTATGTCAAGGTTTATAGTCCTCAAGTTGAGCCTAGTAATAAGTAATTGATTAATGCTTAATCTTTCAATGATGAACCTTCTTCTTCACTACTTGAACCACCAGTGTGTGAACCTAAATTGAGTACTAGTACATCTAATGGTCCTCCTAATTATTTTGAGTTAAAACCTGATCCATTCTATGTCTATGTTTATAAACGGTCATAAGCTTAACAATTTCATCATAGATTCAGGTGCATCTAATATATTATCATGTCTTTTTTGGTATCTAAAGCTTTAGGTTTAAATCTTACAAATACATTTGGTATATTTTATTCTATGGATTCCAAACAATTCTCCCTACTAGGTTAAGTCAAAGATTCCATCCAAGTAAAAGATTGAAGTTAACCATTCGGATGGTTGATATTCTTGCCAGCTACAACATGTTACTAAACAGAACCTTTTGCAAAGATTTAGGTGGGGAAATCAAAATGGATTGTTCTCAAGCAATCATTCTAGTGGGAAAAAAAGGTAGTACTTCAACTGGAGGCAAAATTTAAATATACTTTATTGCCTTCTAATGACCCTAGGTCCTATATACTTTACCAGGATTATGTTTCTGTAATTATATGATCTTCTCTAGATATTAAGGAGAAAAACCAACACTTGAACCTGCTTTATCTGGAGATCTTTGGACCATGGAGTTTGATGGGAGTTGTTCATTAATTGGTTTTGGATTAGGGGTGGTTCTGATCTCTCCTAGTGGCGAGAAGTTTCCTTTTTCTTTTAAGTTGAAGTTCAAAAATATTAATAATATTGCAGAGTATGAAGCTCAACTGTTGGGGTGGTTGAAGCTAAGAAGAAGAGAATATAATTATTGAAGGTGAAGGGTGATGTTGAGCTAATTGTATAGAAGGTGAAAAGTACCTTCACTATGAAAAATTAAATGTGGATGAACTATAGAAATAGACTTTGGGATGAGATTGAAGGTTTTGAGGCATTTTCAATTGAAGAAATTCCTAGAGACTTGAATACCAGAGAAGATTTTCTTATAGTATCAACCTCTCTTTTACTCTCACATATTGAATTTTAAGAGGAGACATATAGAATTGAATTTATTTACCATCCTAGTGTTCTAGTAAACTATGAATTTTGGCAATTATTGAAAGTGATAAGCAAATCAACAACTTTTTACATAAGATTGAGATGTTTCAAAAAACATTTTTTGAAGGTTCAGAGTCAACATGTAATGAATTTTATTCTGATATAGGAGATGATCCAGATGAAAACATGATCCAATTATATGGTAACAAGATTCCAAAGGGTTTGTTATCCCTTGAACATTTTTTCAATCAGCGCGACAGCTACGTTGGAAATAAATATACCCCAACAACTAGTGTCTCGTGTGAGCATGAAAAAGTATATATTGGAGATGAGACTGATCCAAAGTTCATCAATGTTGGTAAATGTTGTGCACCTAAGGAAAAGTGGAGATTTGTTGAACTTTTAAGGATCTATCAGGATGTATTTGCATGGTCCCACAATGATTTAATTTTTTTAGAGAAGGACAATTCTAGCACCAAATTCTTCTAAAACCAGGAGCTACCCCTTTTACACAAAAGCTCAAGAATTACAACCCAAAAGTGGTAGATTCCATCTTTAGGGAGGCAGATAAGATGCTAAAAGCTAGAAATATATATCTCATTCACCATTCAACCTGGTTGGCTTAACTTATTCTTGTGCAGAAAAAGAATGGAGAGATTAGGATTTATGTGGAATTTAGAAACCTAAACTAGACAATCTTGAAGGATAAATACCCTCTTCCTGTCATGGATCATATCCTATAGACAGTTGAAGGATCTGAGATGATGTTTATGTTGGATGGATTTTTAGGTTACAATCAAATAAGTGTGGCAAAGGAAGACCAACATAGAACTTCCTTCACAACCCCATGGGGAACCTTTGCATATGATTGCATGCCCTTTGACCTGATTAATGCTGGCACCACATTCCAAAGAAAAATGAACCTATCTTTTGGTCACTAAAAAATAAGATAATTGGTATTTACCTAGATGATCTAACCATTTTCTCCAAGAGAAGAAAGAATCATCTGAGAGACTTGAAGGCTACTTTGCAAAGATGTAGGGACTATGCAGTATCTCTAAACCCAAAGAAGTCTATTTTGTGTCATAGAAGGGAATCTTCTAGGACATTTGGTTTTAAAAAATGGTATTAAGATAGGCCCAAATAGAGTGAGAGCTATTCAACAGTTGATTTTTCCATCCAATAGAAGTGGTGTAAGGTCCTTTATTGGCCAGGTGAACTTTCTCAAGAGGTTTGTGCTAGACTTTGTTGAAACTAAAGTGCACATTATTGGACTGATTAGTGAAAAAAAAAGTGTTTAAATCGAGCGAAGAAGCAAAGAAAGACTTTGAATATGTTAAGGAGGTCATTGCACATGCACCTACCTTGATGAATCCAGGATTCCAAAAATATTTTATCATCCATTGCTACACTTCTGAGCATAATATGTCAGGTATTTTATTACAGAAGAATGGTCAAGATTTAGGATTCCCTATAGATTTTATGAGTGTCTCATTGAAGAAGCATGAACTTAAGTATTTATTTATAGATAAAAAAGCATTTTTCATTGTTAAGGTTGTTAAGTAGTTCAGGTATTACATCATAAATTATCACTCTATTTTGTGTGTACCTAACCTAGCCATGGAAATTATTTTAACTTGGCAGGATGTTGGGATGAATAATTGGGCTAGATGGGTTTCTAAAATTCAAGAATTTGACCTGGACATTAAACCAACAAATTTGGTTTGGGCCAAGGCTTATATCGACTAATAGAAGAGAATAAAGATGATGGGGATGTAGAACTACCAACTTCTTTACTGGTTAGCCTATAGGATCTATGGTTTATAAAAGTAGCATATTATTTGACATATAGAGAATGACTTGATCATCTTTCTCCTAGAGAGAAGAGGAACCTAAGATTAAAGGATGAAAAATATGTAATTTCTAATGATTTTTTATACAAGAAAGGTATGGATGGAACATTCTTAAGATTTCTTGATAAAGAGTAGAGGGAGAGACTCTTGAAGACATTCCATAGCGAGACTTGTGGTGGTCATTTCTCTTCCACAGTCACAGCTTTCAAAATTCTTTGAAATTGCTACTATTGGTAGGGCATGTTCAGGGATGCCTACAAATGGGTGGCCAATTGTGAGAAATGTAAATTATTCTCTGGAAGGCCACAATTGGTAGCATTACCATTGCGTCCATTTGTTATAGAGGAGCCCTTTAAGAAATGGGGCCTAGATTTTATAGCACCTCTCACACCTCCTTCAAACGCAAGACATACCTATATTTTAACATCTATCAATTATTTTACAAAGTGGGTGGAGGTGATCCCAATAAAGAAGACAACAATAGAAATTTTTTACAATTTCCTTAAAGAAAACATTTTAGTGTGCTTTGGAGTTCCCTAAAATATTGTTGCAGATAATGCCACTAATTTTTCTTAATTAGAACGGGCCATGTTTTTTTATGATAATGACATATCACTATCACATTGATCATATTACTACCCTCAAGGGAATGGGTAGGCTGAGTCCAGCTATAAGAATTTAACAACTATCATGAGGAAACTAGCGAGTGACAATTTTAAAGACTAGCACAAGAAGTTGTATGAAGCACTCTAGATCGATATGACATCACCTAAAAGGGAAATCTGTATGACACCTTTTGAACTAGTGTATGGGACCGATGCTCAATTGTCATTACCTCTAGATTTGTCCACAACAAAGTAACATAAATTAATTGAGGACCAATACTTCCAGAACTCCTTGGAGAAAAGGGTGATGTATCTAACTGTAACATATAAAATTTGTGTGGGTTTGTTACCAAAATGTAGAATATTAAAATGATTGATTTGATTTATTGATTATCTTGAAATGTAAGGTGTTGATGTGTAGATTGTTCTTTGAATTACCTAGATTGTATTGGATTCTTTTAACCTTGATTGAATTGTATTGATTATGTATTGCAATTGTGATTAGGGAGAAGATAAGATGTTCCTCTTTTATTCCCAAATGCACAAATGGAAGATCCAAGTTGATCAACCCCTAATACGCAAATGAATCAACTACTTGGAAGGGAGAATAACAAAGGAGATACCTTAAATTATGTTAATTATAAGCATAGAAATGATATATGATAGTAATTGAAGAAGTAGAAGAAATGCACTAACCTTGAAATATTGTAGATCAAAGAATGCTATTTTATGAGGTCTGTATTGAGTTTCTGGAAAAATTGACAATTGATCCCGATCCAAAATGCAGAGATGAACAAAACCCATAAATATTTTTCCATTCCAATGTCATCTTATGAAAAAGATCGACCTTGACCCACAAATGTCAACCCTGACCCAATAATGTCGACCCTGACCTGCATAAATCTGAAAGTGACTCTGTTTGCAGATCTCAGAAGCTTGCCGAAAAGGGTATCCAGATCTGGTCTCAAATCAATTGTTCTGTACCTGTACCTACAAAAAAAAGGAGACTGTTTGTTAGGGAACGAGGGGTTTGCCTTGGTCAAACCCCGTTTTCAGAATTAACCTTAAATATATGTAATTGAAATTGCATAAATGGACAAAGTGAATGCATAAATTCACCTTGCTTGTAAAATTCCTTGTGTAGGATTTGAATCCTTGAATCCACAAGTATGCTTCAAAATGTGGAATGTAGAAAGATAGGATGTCTTCAATCTCTTTCTTAAGGATCTCCAACACCAAGTCTTGAATGGGTTCTTGAGTTTAGAAGAGGCTTGGAAGAAGATGGATGGAGAGATCACCAAAAGGGCACCATGTAGCTTCAATCCTTCAATAGCCTCCAATGGATCTCCTTCATGAAAATGGATGCTTGGATGAATGAATGCTTTCTTGAGCTCTTTCTTGATTGCTTGTTTGAACTTCACTTGATAATGCTTGATCTCAATTAGGAATGCTTGATGATAATTCTCAATCTTGCCTCTTAGAGAAAATGAGAGACAAAGCTTCCCTTTTATATAGAATTACGGCACAATCTTCTAAGGAGGCCTACAAAGGAGGATTAAATTCCCATTAAAGCCTTTACCCCTAGGACAAGACCTATATTAAATATAATTTTGGAATCAACGCTTCAAAACCCGAAACAACCGACCCGGAAGCGGGAAATACTTTTTGCAAAGGATCACCTCCAAAATCTGTGAGACCCCGGGATCTGAACCATGGGTCAAGGTCGAGGTTGACCCTGACCTAGGTCAAGGTTGAGGTTGACCCTGACCTAGGTCTATATCGAGGTTGACCCTGAACTTTACGAGATCTGAACCATGGGTCAAGGTCGAGGTCGACCCTGACCTAGGTCAAGGTTGAGGTTAACCCTGACCTAGGTCAGGGTCGAGGTCAACATAGACCTGAAAGGTCGACCCTGACCCTGAAGCCCAGAATCACCAGTCTGTAATTCAGAATGCTGAAATCAGGCTAAAGAGGAGTGGAAAGAGGGACATAATAGGAAGGAAGCCATGTCAAGATTAGGAACCCATTCAAGGCACTTGTCATGACCCCAAACCACTTACTTGGAAGGCTAAACACGTCTACACTGGAAGTGCTTCCATTTTTTGACTATACATTTAGCCCCCACTTTAACAAGAGTATGAGCTCAACACAAACTCTTGGTAAAGGAGAATATACAGAAAAGATAATATTATTGAAATCAAAAGGGATAAAGAAACCCTCAAGCCCCCAAGGAACTTAAGTCTTTATCAGCCCTAAGATCACGATAAGAGAGACATTACCTAGTTAAGTAGAGAGATAAAAGGGTGTTATTATCTCACCCAATGAGAACTTATATCTCATTGTGAATCACACAAAAGGTGTAACTAGAAAGATGGAATTGAACTGCCTAGTGAATGTGGCTACTCACTAGTCAACCCATCAGGGAGATCCATTCTTAAAGGGATCAAAACTTTGTAAATTGAAAACTAGCGGGATCAAGAGATCTGTGTAAATTTTAAACTGGAGGGATCAAGAGATCCTTAAGAAGTAAAAATGTGTGACCATGCTTTAAGGATTAGTTTCTTTTAATCCATAAAGGGAAAAGTTTTTTATATCTTGAAAACTATTTTGAATGTGTGTGTGTGCCAGAAGTGAGTAGATTGTATGCCCCCATGTTAAAGTCATTGCTAACACTTTAACAAGAGCAATGGTTTTAACGGAAACATAAGCAACTCTAGGGATTACGTTTCCACTGCGAGATGCCCCCAAAGGAAGACAAATCAAGGGAAATAAAACATAAACATACATAAGAACACAAGAGGGATCTACCTAATGTGGGGTCAGTATGATCATAAGATAACATGTACATAGAAATATAATATTATTGCAAATGAATTGATATCATTCCCCAAAGAAAGTAGAACTACAATCACAAAGGAGGAAAGAAACTTAAGAGTTACGAAGAAGAATCTTTTTGGACCACAACCTGGAGACCAAAAAGAATTAGTGCTACCATGTCACAGATCCAAGCAAATTTTACAAGGAACGCAGTTACAAAGAATAGCACGTGTACAACATAGAGAAGAATGTAGATACATATAGAGGAATTGAACAACAGTTTTTTGATTCTTTTATCACCTTGCACCAACAGTGTAACAAGGGTCATATGAAATAATCTAACAAACAGTTAGAAACACATTACGGGGGAAACACAATACAACATATACGCACAAAAAGGAATACCATAAAGGATAAGCCAATCCATCATGTTTTCAACCTTCCCCATCTTGGTTTATGTTATTTATGGTAGGTGGGCAACTCGCAAGAGAGACTATATCCAATATAGTAGGAATGATAGCTAGTTCCAAACAAGGATCCTCTTGAGAATCACAATGCTCAATACTAGGTGTAATTGTTAATTGAGTTGAAAGCATATGAGGTAAATCATTATCAAGA
>MU224113.1:583156-593670 GCA_018584345.1 Thuja plicata
AGTTCACAAGATGAGTAATACTATGCAAGAAATTAACACCTTGATCATTATCACGGAGAACTTTCTTAAGAGCCTCTATAGCTTGAATAGAATCTTGATTATGGTTTTCTTGGATAAGCCAATTTCCCATTTTATGAAGTTCAGTTGAAAGGTTTTGCACTTGTTCAGGAGGAACCCTTAAAGCGTCATCTTCATCATGAGATGAGTGAGAAGAGTTATGCTCCATGGAAGGATTATAATCATGAGTTATCAAATTATCATCGGGGATCCTAAGGAAAGGAGAGGAAGACTCAGGGTCAAAGGAACCCATAAGTCTATGACTTCTTCTAACCGGGATACTATAAGTAGGACTAGATGTGGTAAAGCTCATACACCAATACAATGCCAATGAAATAACACAAAACTTTGATTAATTGAATTGAAATGTAATTTGAAAGAAAATGCAAGATCTAGCATAAACAATGTAAATCTAACACCAAACAAAAATAGTTGTCTATCATGGGTTCACCAAAATGTAACATGTAAAATTTGTGTGGGTTTGTTACCAAAATATAGAATATAAAAATGATTCATTTGATTTATTGATTATCTTGAAATGTAAGGTGTTGATGTGTAGATATTTCTTTGAATTACCTAGATTGTATTGGATTCTTTTAACCTTGATTGAATTGTATTGATTAAGTATTGCAATTGTGATTAGGGAGAAAATAAGATGTTCCTCTTTTATTCCCAAATGCACAAATGGAAGATCCAAGTTGATCAACCCCAAAGAAGGGTTAATACATGAATGAATCAACTACTTGCAAGGGAGAATAACAAAGGAGATACCTTAAATTCTGTTAATTATAAGCATAGAAATGATATATGACAGTAATTGAAGAAGTAGGAGAAATGCACTAACCTTGAAATATTGTAGATCAAAGAATGCTATTTTCTGAGATTTGTATTGAGTTTCTAGAAAAATTGACAGTTGATCCTGAATTAGAACGCAGAGACGAACAAAACCCAGAAATATTTTTTCATTCCAATGTCATCTTATGAAAAAGGTCAACCTTGACCCTAAATGTCAACCTTGACCCAATAATGTCAACCCTGACCTGCACAGATCCGAAAGTGACTCTGTTCGCGGATCTCGAAAGTTTCCTGAAAAGGGTATCCAGATCTGGTCTCAAATCAACTGTTCTATACCTATACCTGCAAGAAAAAGGAGATTGTTTGTTGGGGGGAGAGGGGTTTGCCTTGGTCAAACCCTAGTTTTGGAATTAACCTTAAATATATGTAATTGAAATTGCAGAAATGGACAAAGTAAATGTATAAATTCACCTTGCTTGTAAAAGTCCTTGTGTAGGATTTGAATCCTTGAATCCACAAGTATGCTTCAAAATGTGGAATGTAGAAAGATAGGATGTCTTCAATCTCTTGCTTATGGATCTCCAACACCAAGTCTTGAATGGGTTCTTGATTTTAGAAGAGGCTTGGAAGAATATGGATGGAGAGATCACCAAAAGGGCACCATGTAGCTTCAATCCTTCAATGGCCTCCAATGGATATCCTTCATGAAAATGGATGCTTGGATGAATGAATTCTTTCTTGAAATCTTGCTTGATTGCTTGTTTGAACTTCACTTGATAATGCTTGATCTTAATTAGGAATGCTTGATGATAATTCTCAATCTTGCCTCTTAGAGAAAATGAGAGAGAAAGCTTCCCTTTTATATAGAATTAGGGCACAATCTTCTAAGAAGGCCTACATAGGAAGATTAAATTCCCATTAAAGCCTCTACCCCTAGGACAGGACCTATATTAAATATAATTTTGGAATCAACACTTCGGAACCTGAAACAACCGACTCAAAAGCGGGAAATACTTTTTGCAAAGGCTGACCTCCAAAATCTGTGAGACCCCGGGATCTAAACCATGGGTCAATGTCGAGGTTGAGGTTGAGGTCAAGGTCCATTGGTTTGAGGTTCACTTGGTGATAACTTCATGAAGTAAGTGTTGGTCTTTGTCCTTGTCCTCTTTGTCCTTCTTGAATCAATATTTTTCTAAGTGTGAAATAAGTTGGGTGAAGATGTACTTGAACCTTTGTATATTATTTGTTTGAGGTACAAGGTTCATCATGCAGTACAATATAAAAGAAAAAGGGAGCTATATTTAGAAGGAAACTAACCAGGAAAGGAATATCTTGGGCATCTCATAGATTATGAATTTTTAAAAAGTGGAGATAAGGGAAATACGATGATTGATTAATGAGCTTATGTGCCAAAGTGATAAGTAATTAATGTAGATGTTAGAGAGAACATCATTTCAATTAAAGATTCATGAAGGAATTTATTTAGTAGGGTCCTTCTTGGATTTGATCTTATTAAAAGGTAAATTAATAGCCTCATTTTCTATCATAAAAATGCAAACTTGGCGAGCAAGGAAGACGATGTTGGAGGTAACAGGTTTCTCACATCTAGAATTTGCAGAAGGATTCATATTTTCATAAGCTTGAGTACCAGTTCCTCTTACTCTTGTTTTATTTCAGTTTCTTCTACCATTGAATGGTTCCATTGTTTTGTATAGTAATTTTTCAAAATGGCTTTCATGAAGACTGCATTTCAATCTTTTGAGCATGCATCAAATTTAGTTTGTTTGTCTCTTGAATATGAGGATACCTCCTTATCTAATTTTGATTTAGAATATTTTTAGGAAAGGGCTAGGAAACTCATGGAATCTCTCGCTATGCAAGAAATTGTAAAAAGTGGCATGGTTGAAGAAACAACCTTTCAAACAGTCGTATTGTTCCCTGAATTGGTCCAAGAATGTACAAATAGGTATGACCCTTAGGATAGGTGCATTAAAAATATAAGTGGGGATGTTCTTCTTTCTACTAACAGAGAAACCATCATGGTTGTCTAGAGAATTCCCCAGAAGGAGACATATTTAAGATTTTACCATTTCATTGTCTCAGTGTTACTTTACTAAAAAAGGGGCGGTTTACAGAAGCGTTATAGCGAGAAAATTGTTACTAAAATTTTAGAAGAGTGGTTTGATGTTTCCCATAACCCTAAATAGAGAGAATATGATAACTAAAGTAAGGGATATTATGGTATTGTTACATAAAGTTAAAGGCTGTAATCAAGCATACTTTTGGGAAGATTGGATGTATTTTTTCATCTAGATAGTCCTTTAGGGTACACAATATTTAGATTGGGGAGAAATTATATCCCAATGCCTGCATGAATGTTTGAGAAATAAATTTGGTAATCAAGGCTTTTATTTTTCTTCATATCTCTTCGTTTGCTTAGCCTCAACAAGGGAATGGGAAGGCTTAACTGAACACATCAAAATTTATGAATGCTACCCTCATTTGTAGGAGAAAAATGATATCTTCACTGGGAGGTTTGCCTATGAATTGGATGGAAATATAAATAAGAGAATGTTAGAAGAATCCATACAGTTGGTTAGTATATATGGAAGCCATTTTATTCACTTTCCCAGGTTTACCTACATTAGGGTAGGAGGATTTGATGATGAACTGAAAAAATTGGCCAGGTATACTTTGTATTGCTTTGTGTTGGTTGAATTGAGTAGACAATTGGCTTATGAAAGAAAGAAGTTCCCAGCAAAACCAAGTGCAAGAATTTCCTTTCCCATTGAACTTGAACACTATATGTGTCAATCAATATCAGATACCCTAAATCTAGAGATGGATCTAAAGAAATTTAAGATGCAGTGTTATGAAGCCATACCCAATTTTGATAGCAAAGGTTTTTCTAGGGACCATTAAAACATTGGTGAACAATTCTCACATACACCTCATTTGGAGGAAAACTGGGAAGATTGCTCATATGAATGTAAATTTATAAGAAGGTTATGTTTTAGGTTCTCCTTAGATCAAATTGTTACTTTAAATTTGAAGATGAATATCAATGGCGTGGTAGGTAATGAAGGAGACATAGAAGACCCTATTTAATAACAAATAGAACAACAAGCAATCCCAGAGATAAATTGGTCTGAGACGGAAAAATATCAAATTTAAGTCAATACATTACCAGTGATCCATAGAATAGAAAAGTGGCTTAGAGGGCATAGGTTACAGAAACTTCAAATCAGTGGACAGTGACCAATTGAACCTACCAACAACCCTCCTGCTTATGTTACTCCTAATAAGCTTGTTGAAACTTGTGATACAGGTGTTGATAAACCAAAGGTCCAAAAACCTCCAACCAATAAGAGATCTAAAAAGAATATTGAAGCTAGCTCCCCTTCCTAATCTACCAGATCGAGAACTAGAAGAAAGGAAAGAAAAGAGCCTATAGAATAGGTAGTAGTGGACTTAGCAAATATGGATGACCTAAATAAAGATGTACATACTTAGGAACTTGATGTTCTTGATGACATGGGGCAACAAAAGATAAATACCAATTTGGACTTTATGGTATCAATGATGACTCTTAGAGCATCTCCAAACCAACCTACTTATGGTAAGGTAATTTTAGTCTCTACTCCTCAGTGGCTGGAAAATTCAATTAATAAAAAGAGGATATAGTCCTAGTCTCCCTACCACTCGAAGACATGGTCAGTAAATGTTTGGGTAAAACTCTAAAGTCCAAAAAACTGAAGATCACCTCTAGGGTAGATCTGGATCTAAATATAGGAAATTGGGTTGCAAAAATAGCTAAACCATTGATAGAAGATGAATTTTAGGATCCCATAGCTACAAAATTTGTAGTGGAAAAGGTAATTCTAGGAGTTGCATCTAGAGATGTGGATGTTCGTCATCTTGAAATCTCTGCTAAGAAAATGTTGAATAGGACCAGGAAAGATGGAAAAGACAAGAAAGAGTTGAAATAGATAGTAAATTTAATGGTAGAATACATTGATGTAATTCATAGTCTTATCCTATAGCTTGTTTCCCAATTGTCTATGTCCTTCAATACAAAATCACCAACTAACCAAAAGATGTTGGACCAAACTCACAAAAGAAAGATTTTACTCGAAGTATTCAATAATTGGTTAGATGGAGTGGTTCAGGAAGGAATTCAATATATTTATGATTTGAAAAAGGTGTGTGATGACACCAAGACCACTATCAAATAATTGGAAACACAAAATAGTTAATGGGAAAAATAAGATGCTAAATGGGTAAGTGCACAAAGATGGGGGACCAAAAAGGGGCTATACGATGCCACTTTTTTTCAGAAATTAGAAAACTTTGAACTTCATCAAGAAATTGACGATAGTTACACTGAAAATTTCAAAATGTGACAAAACTAAGAGTTTTTCTACTCTGAATCTTATTTCTAAACTACTAATTTATTTTATAAATGGGGGATATTAAGGCCCTCAAAAAGGGGGAGCACAAAAAGTGGTCCTATTTTTTGTGAAAAAATATAACATAACGTCTAGTGTGCTCCCCCTAAAATGTTAATTTTTTTATTAAAAAAATTTAATCGCTCCAGTGAGAAATTAGCTAACACCACCTAGTTTATCCCAGATTGTTCTACTAATTTTTTGATGAAAGTATGATTTTTTGCGATTTTTCGAAGTGGACACATCCTAAAAATGGGAAATTTTTGTGTGCTCCCCCTAGAAATCATTAAAAACTAATCAAAAATCAAAAATTGTTTTTTTTAAAGTGTGTAGAATGGAGTCTAGTTTTTGAAAATGTAATTTGTTTCAAAATTTGATGAACGAGCCAAAAACTAAGCCCAAATGAATACACATTGGTTTTTGACAAAAATCAGACATGCTTACAAAAGACATTAGAGATGAAAAGCTTAACATAATGAGAATTCAAAATATATTATATGGTTAGATAGCTAACAGAGAGATCTAAAATATCATTTTGTCTGATTTTATTGTTATTGAACCACATGCAAACCTAAAGCGGAGCACACAAGAAATTTTTTTTATTTTTTGAAGGTTTGCTGTAAAACACGTCTCAGACCTGTTTGAATCCTCCAAGCCTTTGGGTTAGATATCCAAGGCAAATCAAAGCCTTAGGCCTGGTAAATTTCAATGTAGTTAAAAGTGCACTAGTGCTATTTGAATTTATGGTTTAAATAGGGCACACACGCTATAGTGTGTACGCCCTAAAGTGCACATGCACTATGTAAACCATAACGCAATCCTTAAGGGAGGGAGACACACACACACACACACACACATAGAGAGAGAGAGAGAGAGGTCTTAAGGGGTCCTAAGACATAGTAATGTGTTATATGACCCCTTAAGACTCCTTAATGTGTACTGTGACCCCCAATATGTACTCTTAGGGTTCCTAAGGGGTACTAAGGTGTCTTAAAGGGTCATAACAACCATTAATACATCCTATGACCCCTTACAACACCTTTAGAAACCTAAGAGTACATCTTAGGGGTCTTATGGGTAAAAACACATTAATTTGTCATATGACCCCTTAAGACACCTTAATGTATTTTATGACCCCTAACATGTATTCTTAGGGTTCCTAAGGGGTTGTAAGGTGTCTTGACAGAACCTAGCACCCATTAATGGGTCCTAAAACCCCTTCTGACACCTTACAATGCATTAGGAAGCCTAAGAGTACATCTTAGGGGTCGTAAGGGGTCTTATAGTGTCTTAAGACATACTCATATGTCTTTTGACCCTTTAAGACTCGTTAATGTGTACTTAGAACCCTAAGATGTATTCTTAGGGTTCCTAAGGGGTTGTAAGGTTTCTCAAGGGGTCCTCAAACACATTAATGCATCTTGAAACCACTTAGGACCCCTTACAACCCCTTAGGAAGCCTAAGAGTACATTTTAAGGGTCTTTAGGTGTCTTAAGGGGTCCTAGGAACCATTAATGTGTCCTTCAACCCCATACGACCCTTACAACTCCTTAAGAAGCCTAAGAATACATCTTAGAGGTCGTAAGTTATCTTAAGGCCCGTACAAGGACCCATTAATGTGTCCTATGACCCCTTCCCCTTATGACCCCTTATGACCCCTTAGGAAGCTTAAGAGTATATCTTAGGGGCCGTAAGGGGTCTTATGGTGTATAAGACATGTTAATGTGTCATATGGTGCCTTACGACCCCTTAAGAACCCTTCTCTCTCTCTCTCTCTATCTCTATCTCTCTCTCTCTCTCTGAGAATGAGTAAATCTTAGGGGTCGTAAGGGGTCTTAAGGGATCCTAAGACATAGTAATGTGTCTTATGACCCCTAAACACCCCTTAATATGTATTAGGACCCCTAATATGTATTCTTAGGGTTCCTAAGGGGTGCTAAGGTGTCTTAAGGGGTCCTAACACCCATTAATGCATCCTACAATCCCTTATGACCCCTACAATCCCTTAATAAGCCTAAGAGTACATCATATGGGTCTAATGGGGTCGTAAAACACATTAATTTGTCTTATGACCCCTTAAGACACCTTAATGTATACTAGGACCCCTAATATGTATTATTAGGGTTCCTAAGGGGTCGTAAGGTGTCTTAAGGGGTCCTATGATACATTAATGACTACTAAGAGTAGTTATGAACCCTTACGACCCCTTAGGAATCCTAAGAGTACATCATAGGGGTTGTAAGGTGTCTTAAGGGGTCCTAAGACCCATTAATGGGTCATATGACCCCTTATGAAACCTTATGACACATTAGGAATCCTAAGAGTACATCTTAGAGGTCGTAAGGGGTCTTATGGTGTCCTAAGACACAATAATATGTCATATGACCCCTTAAGACCCATTTACATGTACTAGGAACCCTAAGATGTATTCTTAGGGTTCCTAAGTGGTCGTAAGGTTTCTCAAGGGGTCCTATGATACATTAATGCATCTTATGACCAATTACGTCCCCTTAGGAAGCCTAAGAGTACATATTAAGGGTCATAAGGTGTCTTAAAGGGTGCTAGGATCCATTGATGTGTCATTTAACCCTTATGGCCCTTACAACTCCTTAAAGAAGCCTAAGAGTACAACTTAGAGGTTGTAAGGTGTCTTAAGGGGTACAAGGACCCATTAATTCATCCTACAACCTCTTATGACACCTTATGACCCATTAGGAAGCCTAAGAGTACATCTTAGAGGTCGTAAGGGGTCTTATGGTTTCTTAAGATACAATAATGTGTCTTATGACCCCTTAAGACCCATTAATGTGTACTAGAAACCCTAATATGTATTCTTATAGCTCCTAATGGGTACTAAGGTGTCTTAATGGGTCCTTGGACCCATTAATGCATCCTACAACCCCTTATGACACCTTAGGACATATTAGGACATATTAATATATCCTAGGATCCCTTAGGACCCCTTATCATACATCTTAGGGGGTCCTAAAGGGTCGTAAGGGGTCATAATGGATCATATAACACATTAATGTGTCTAAGGACCCATTAATACCCCTTACTACCCCTTCTAGGACCCCCTTAACATTTGTTAGTGTATAGTAAAGATTCTTAAGGGGTCATAAGGGTTTTAAGGGGTCATAACGGGTCTATGACCCATTATGACCCCTTAGGACCAATTACCATACATCTTAAGGGCCCTAAAAGGTTGAAAGGGGTCATAAGGGGTCCTATGACACAATAATGTGTCTTAAGACCCCTTATAACCCCTTAGGACACATTACCATTCACTAGTGTATGATAAGGCATCTTAAGGGGTTGTAAGTGGTCTAAGTGGTACTAGGACACATTAATGTATCATAAGATACCTTAACAACTCTTATGAACCTTAATATGTAGAGAGATGGGTATTCAAGGGTCCTAAAGGTTTAGAAGGGGTCCTAGGACACATTAATGTGTCTTAGGAACCCTTTTGACCCTTAGGAAACCTTAGGACCCCTTACCATTCATTAATGTATGGTAAGGGGTACTAAGGGGTGATAACGGGTATAAGGGGTCATGGGGCACATTAATGTGTCTTAGGACCCCTTAACAACCCTTAAGACCTCTAAGGTGTAGAGAGAGGGGTCTTCAAGGGTTGTAAGGGGTGATAAGGGGTCCTAGGACACATTAATATGTCCTAAAACTCCTTATGACCCCTTAAGACACCTTACAACCCCTTATCATACATCTTATGGATCTTAAAGTGTCCTAAGGGGTCATAAGGGGATCTAGACACATTAATGTGTCCTAGAACACCTTAAGACATCTTATGATATCTTACCATACATTAGTGTATGCTAAGGGGTCCTAAGGGGTCTTAAGAGCTCCTAGGACACTGTGACATATTCTAGGTCAAGTTAACAACCCTTATAACACCTAAGTTGTAGAGAGAGGATACCCTAAATGGTACTAATGGGTCATTAGGGGTCCTAAAACCCCTTTATGACCAATTTCCATACATCTTAGGCGTGCTAAAGGGTCCTATGGGGTCATAAGGGGTTCTAGGAAAACTTAATGTTCCATAGGACCCCTTAAGAGCCCTTACGACCCCTTAAGACCCCTTACCATACATTAGTGTATGGTAAGTGGTCCTAAGGGGTCTTAAAGGGTCCTACAACACAATAATGTATCCTAGGACCCCTTGAAATCACTAGGGACCCCTTAGGACCCCTTACAATTCATTATCTTATTGTAAGGGGTCTTAAGGGGTCCTACAACACAATAATGTGTCCTATGACCCCTTAAGACCACTAACGACCCCTTAGCACCCCCTACCATTCATTTTTGTGTGATAAGGTGTCCTAAGGGGTTGTAATGGGGTCTAAGAAGTCCCACGACACATTAAAAACCCTTAAAATCCCTAAGATTTAGAGAGAGGGGTCCTTGAGGGTCCTAAGGGGTCATAATGTGTCCTAGGATCCCTTATGACCTCTTAGGACCCCTTATCATACATCTTAGGTGTCTTAAAAGTTTTTAAGGGATCAAGAAAGGTCCTAGGACACATTAATGTGTATTAGGACCCCTTAAGACCCCTTACCATTTATTAGTGTATGGTAAGGGGTCCTAGGTGTTTTAAGGGGTCTAAGGGGTCCTAGGACACATTAATGTGTCCTAACACCCCTTAACAATCCTACTACCCCTAAGATGTAGATAAATGGGTCATAAGGGGTACTACGACACATTAATTTGTCCTAGGACCCCTTACCATGCATCTTAGGTGTCCTAAAGGGCCATAAGGGGTCATAAGGGTCCTAGGACACATTAATGTTTCTTAGGAACCCTTAAGACCCCTTACCATTCATTAGTGTATGGTAAGGGGTCTTAGGACACATTAATGTATTGTAGGACCCCTTGACAATCCTGAAAACCCTTAAGATGTAGAGAGAGGGGTCTTAAGGGGTCATAATGGGTCCTCACCTTCTCTCTCTCTCTCTCTCTAAAGAGTCATATGACTATTAATGTGTTCTAAGGGGTTATAACGGGTCTTTATGTTCTACAATGGGTCCTAAGGGGTCGTAATGGGTACTAAGGGTTCCTAGGTGTAGATACCCTAAAATGGACAGGCTTGCGACTTTACATTAAAAACACTAATTTTCATCTATTAATTAATGGTTTTTTAATCATTAATTAATCATCTATTTTCTTCTAAATTCATTTCTCAAATCATCTAATCC
>MU224113.1:606991-631602 GCA_018584345.1 Thuja plicata
TCCCCATCTCTGGGATTGATCTCAACCATTCATTTCATCACCGTTTCCTATATAATAAATCCTTCATAACCATTTGAAGGATCCAGGATTTCAAGCTCTCGTGCGCCATTACTATGTCAGTTTGGTTAGAGCATTCAAGCCATCTTGCGATCACACACACTTTTCAATTATCAATTCTCGACGCTTCTCAAGTCATAGACGCTTCCCCGCCAATACTGAGCATCAAGAACAGCGTTTCAGAAGGAGTAGAGAGAAACAATAGAAGCTTCAAGCATTGAGGGGTTTGCATTTACTTGTTTTCCTTTCCCTTGTTTGTACATTTTATTGCTCATGTTTTTGTTATTCGTTTAGTAGCTATTGCATACTTGAGTTGCATTCACTTGCAAACCTTTGCTACTAACCCCTGCCCTTGGAAAGCTGTGGGAACCCGGAGAGAGAGGCGTACACTAGGACCACTTATAACCCATTAGAACCCCTTAGGAAACATTAGGACACATTAGATCCCATTAGTGTGTCCTATAATGATTAATGAATTCAAAGGGGTTGTAAGAGATCCTAATGGGTCCTAATATGTCCTAAGGGGTTTTAAAGGTTCCTTAAGGGTTAGAGGATCACTTAGGACCAATTACGACCCCTTATGATACAATAAAACCACTTAGAACTCTAAAGAGTGTCCTACGGTTATTAACTCTCTCTCTCTCTCTCTCTCTCTCTCTCTCTCTCTCTCATGGGTCCTATGACTATTAATGTGTTTTAAGGGGTCCTAATGAGTCCTAATTTGTCCTAATGGGTCCTAAGGGGTTGTAATGGGTCTTAAGGGTTCCTAGGACCACTTAGAACCCATTATAGCCCCTTCTGAAACATTAGTACACATTAGAACACATTAGAGCCCATTAGTGTGTCCTATGATGATTAATGTATTCTAAGGGGTCTTAAGAGGCCCTAATGTGTCCTAAGGGGTCATAATGGGTCCTAAGGGGACCTAGGACCACTTACGACGTATTATGACCCCTTATGATACATTAAAACCACTTAGAACCATGAAGAGTATCCTTAATCAAGTCAAGGGCTTAGGTTATAATTAATAGTTCACTGAGAATCATGTTGAAGACAATGTGTTGATTCCTAAAATTTGGCTAAGTCTGAAATTTCTTAAAAACCCTCAAAATATAGAATATTTATCTTAACTCATATGAAGCTGAAACCACTCTAAAAAAACTTGGAATTATATACATAAAATGTAACTTAAGTATAATAACTTATACTTAAATGTTACATTTTATGTATTGACCTAGTGCTAGAAGTCGTCTGGCAGAGCCTGTTGGGCTTTCTTCCTCTGTCCCTTAAGCATTTTCAAAATTTTACATAGTGTGTGTGTTATAGGGCATACACACTACAATGCGCACACGCTATAGTGCACACGTGCTATTGGCTTGATTTCCCAAGCCTTAGGCTCGGGCAATCCAAGTCATAGCATGTGCGTGCTATAAGGCGTACGCCCTATTTATTTTGGGGGACCAAAAAAAGGTTTGGCACCTTTTTGGTCCCCCATATTCATGCATATACCCAAATGGTTGGTCGTTATTTCCCAGATAAAGATGTTCAAAAATATGGTATAATGAAATTTTTATCTGAGAAAGTTGTAGATGGTCTGGATGATAACATATTGTATGTTTGTAAAAGAAACATAGTATGGATAAATGGTGATTAAATGTATCCATGAGGAACTCGGTAATTTAGTGAAGGTGTTGACAAAGCTCTCTCTCTCTCTCATTGTATAAGGACCTCAAATGCATATATGTGAAGCTCTTGGAGGATGACGATCGAACATAGATAGATATGGATGTGGCGATCCAAACCTTCATGGAGCAGATAGACTTTGTCAAGAAAATTAAAGAACTAATGTAGAGTGATATTTGTAAGGCTGCAAGAATTGATTCCATGTTGGCATTGTGCATCAATAAAATTCCATAATACATGAAAAAGGTGGAAGATATCTGATAAGAGAGGGATGTATGGATGTAGAGAATCACGCACATAGGTTCTCCAAAAATTTTGGTAATGCAAGATTTTGTTTCTGCCTACAAAGAATGGAAATTTCCATGTATCCTAATCACTGATTTAAGACAACCTAATGACACAGGGGTGCTGGCTCATACATGATCCTGTTGCTGAATTTCCTCTTTTTGTTGTTCGGTTTAAGGAGTTACGAGTCTTTAAATTTGTCTTTTGAAAAAAATTTAAAACTATATTTTACCTCGGGTCAGAGTTAATGTAACTTTGAGTTTTAAGTTAGTTTCAAAAACTCTAGCTATATATATGTTTTAGAAAGACTTAAGAAAGGTTCAAATTTTGGTGTGACTTATAGACTTAAATTTATGTTTTCAGGAAAACATGATATTTTTGAAGAAGACTTTATCTATGAATGAAATGAATAGATGATGTTTGCATATTCAAATCTGTGTTTGAATCAGTGTTGAAGAATCTCTATGTGGGTTTATTTCTCAATGTAATGGTTGTTTGTCTTTGAATATTTATCATGTATCTAAATGGATATAACTGGTTTATAAGTTTATTTTGATTAATTTAGTGGAGATTTAATCAAATATTGTGTGCTTTGATTATTGAAATTACTTATTTTTAAAGATTCACATTCATTGAATGTTTATGTATAAATGGTAGTATCCTTTAGGAATTTTTGGTGAAAAGTATGATCATAATTTTATTTTTAGTTTAAACATTCATTGAATATCATAAAGGGAGTTGTACCTTCATTCATAGGGTAATTATTTTTAGTTAGCCCAACTATTGGTTATCATTTATGTTCTTAAAGGGGTTTATATAGTCAGATATATATATAAATCATAGCGGGGACAAATCTACTAACCAACTTACTAAAACTCTTTCTTCACCTTCCTCCTTTTCTATCAATATTTGTAAGTCTTCATAAAGACTTGCCTTTGTTGCAATCACTTTTTTTTCATTGTCTATGCATTTCAATAAGCATTTCTCAACTTCATGTTCATTAATATCCTTGTATTCATCCTCTTCCTCTTCCTTTGTGTCACATCCATCACACTCCACTACATCTTATTTCTTTCTTGCATTCAAAATATCATTAGAAAGATATAAAGAATTATCATCATCTTTTTTTCTGATTAAGGACTCTTCTCCTTTGCAGCTGTGTTTCTATTTCTTTCACTTTTTTCCTCAACTCTATCATTCCAACTCTCATTTCTTCTTGCCTTCTCTCTCTAATTTTCTAAAATCTAAGGATCCTAAGAATCTATCCAATGAAAAATGTCATTTTATTCTTCCTCTTTTCCATACTCAAGGTCTCAAAAATCCTCAACACTATTAATTGGAAATATTAGGTACTGAGAGGGGGGGTGAATCAGTACTAACAAACTTATACCTCTTTTTCACTTGATTGAACTTTAAACCATTAAAATTCAACTGAAAGTTGTTGGCAAGTTGACTTCCTGAGGATGCATGACTCATTTTGTGTTGTCATCATGGCAACAAAGTCATACTAAGTTTCTGTGATGAAAGACAAAATGACTAAGTATGGAAAATAGGATAGATAGAGATATTCAGCGATCAACACATCAGTGCACGTGCGAGAGATTGAGTCAGCATATGCATGTTCACATATATGTTCTATGACATGTATACACACTACATCTAGACATGCATAGTATGAAAAGATAGTACGGAGAAGTTACAGACAAATCACTAGACCAGCAGTCCAGAAGACAAAGCATGGAAGCCGACTCGTGTTTTGATCAGCGTGAATTATTTTGTTATGTAATGGCTAAGTGTCTTTGATTATATGTTTTTAATGATGTAAATAGCATTTTTGTAAACACGCTTGAGCCGACTTGTTCGGAAGCGTTGTGTATTTTGTTTTAGGGCCGACTAGAGTCTTGTTTTGGGTCATGCCTATTTGGATATGAACATATAAGTATGTAATGTAAAGTTATGTTACAAGTGTTGATTATTATATAAGAGGAAGATATAGAAAGAGAAGTATGATGAAGTCAGTATATGATATAGCTCTTTAAGAGAGTAAGAGCATTCACACATACATAGAACTGATTAGACAACAATATCATCACAGCAGTTCACTTTTAATATAGTGTATATCAACTTTCAGAAGGTTGTAGCCTTCATCCGATTGGGCAGTGAGCCTAGGTAGTGAGCCATATACCTTTAATAGGGTTTTGTAAAAGACTCCTAACAGGGTTAGACCTTTAACTAGGTCATTGTACTCATATTGTAAAGACTGCTTCTAACAGGGCAAAGGAACTGTAATAGGTTCATTATACCTAGTACAATATTTGTGGGTACTAATTCCCACCGAGGTTTTCTGCTAATCAAGGTTTCCCCGTAATCATATCTTGTGTTATGAGTTTTTATGTTAAGCTTCATTCAATGTATGTTTGATTTATGTTTAAGTTACTGAAAAGTAATTAATAGACAAACACTGATTCACCCCCCCTCTGAATGTTTCTAACAATTGGTATCAAAGCTCTGGTCCTCTGAAAGAAAGTTTAACCACTTGAGGAGATCATGGACTCGGCAGAAGAAAAACATTTGAAAAATAATCTTGAAGCACCTCTTGAAGATCTTGATAGATCTAAAAAAGAAAATGAAGAACTTCGACTAAAAGTTGATGGCTCACAAATGCTTATCAAGAAATTAAGAAAAGATTTGAAAGATTGTTCTACAAGTGATTTAGGGAAAATGGTCAAAAAGATCAATGAAGAGAATATGTCTCTAAAAGATAAAATTGAAAATCTGGATGAATAGCTCACAGATAGCCAAATTGCTATTGAAGAAAAGATTAAAGAAAGCAAACAATTATATGATGAACTCTTGAAAGCAAACATGAAATTCCTAGAATTGGAAAACATAAAGAAGAAATTGGAATCTAAATTAACAGAAGAAAAGGATAAGATTGATAAACTCCACATAAGTTCTGATTCAATTCAATCTCATCTTAATGCACAAAGGCAAAAAGGCAACACTACTAGTCTTGGATTCAGTGTAGCACAAATTGAAATCAATTCATTACAAGAAAGAAAGAAAACACATGAAGCATCTTCAGAAGCAAACAAAGTTGAAAAAGTTGAAGAGATTAAAACAGATCCACCTAAAGGGGAAATCAAGCAAGTTAACTTATGCATGTAAAAAACATGGTCATTTGGCAAGAGATTGCAAGGAGGTAAGACCTTTGAATGGTTATTTTTACTCCTATAATAAGTTTGGTCACAAGGCTATACATTGCAGAACAAATCAAAGAAGAAAGAATCAAAACAATCAGAGAAATCAACCTCAAAAGATATATAGCTACAATGGTCACATAGCAAAGCAATGCAGCATGATGAACAAGAACATCAGACCTCCTATCATTTTCCACACATGTGGAAAGGCTGGACACATCTCAAGGTTTTGAAGATCCAGAACTCAAAAGCAAGAGGATCCTAAGAAATCACTATTTGAAGAAGAAGGAGAAGTCAATTTTGTTCAATAAAAAGAAGATTCAAGAAAAATTTGGGTTGAAGTAAAGAAGGACAATGATGTTGACAAAGTATTTAATGCATCCATAGTGGACGCACCCTCTACTTCTACTTGAATAGACCTTCTTGGTCTTAGGGGGAGCTATTCTAGCTTGGGACCCCTGCATGGCTGGTATACTCATCTCCGAGTATGCACCTATGGATTCATGATTATAAGCACATAATATTGCAATATGCATGCATGCATTGTCTCAAATGCATTGAGATCAAATTTGCAAATTCTCTGAGTAATTTGCGTATGGTTGCAAACATTTAATGCACTAGATTTTATAAAAGAAAGTAAATGTTCAATCTTCTTCACACTTGCATTCAAAGATCATAGAATTTGCAGAGCACTGGAGCACTGAGCATCAAAGCATGGAAGCATAATAGATTTGGTAGTTAAGAAAATGGATAAGAAGTTGAAACAGAACCCTATTAGTCGTGCCATTTCAAAATTTTGTGAAACCCTACTTAATCAAGTTCCAAGTAAGTATGGTGACTCCAATTGTATCTGATATTGTAGAGAGGAAGAGATTTGTATTCAAGAAGCATCCATTCAAATTCATACTAGATGATGTGGAAGGAGCTTTCTCCAAAACCCCATTAGGTGATGTTCATGTAGAAGATATCCATGCATATATTTACTGTAAGAAGGAAATAGTAGGAGATATCAGCATAGCCACTCATATGGGATCTATGATGAAACCTAACTATACATTCAAGGATGAGTTCGCGCACTTGATTGATAACCCTATCTTTGAATACTCTAATGCACATGAGTTTGATGAACCAGAATGGGTAAAGATCTTGCTAAGAAGAATACATGATAACCTTTACTGGATTGGTGAGGTTCCTGTTTGCATCACTACAGACCTAATCCATGAATTAACTAGACTTCCCAAGACTGGACCAGTTTTTCCTACTGGAAAGGATGTCAAGAAGAAAATTGAACAAGTTTGCTTATCTAGAAGTGACAAGCGCGGGATGATAGTTGACCCTATCAAGGAAGATGACATAAAACTTCTAAATATGATACTTGGGTATAAGTTTCAGCAAGCAAGCAGGTTGAACAATGTCTCTACAGTAACAGTCCTAGCAGCTATCAGAATGGTGAAGGATAACACTCAATAAAACCTATGTGAGATCTTGCGTGCTCAACTGATTGACAACATTCAAATCATGAAGCATGACAAGAGAAAGACATTCAGGTTTGGATCTTTTATCATCTACTTGCATTTCCATATTGTTGGAAAGGTTGCAAACCTTTACCTAGACATGATAAAACCCACAATGTCTCAAATTTCTCTTAAGGCCACTTTAGAGAGAGGTGTAAGGGACACCATGGAGATGGATATCAAGACATTTAGGATCAAGATGCAGAATAGGTTCAAATTATCTGAGAAGATAGTTGACAAATATAAGGATTCATCCTCTTGGTTATGAAGTGGAAGAACATGTGTTAGAAGGATATGCACAAGTTCTATTGTCTGCGCCCAAAGATCCTAATGAGCCTAGGTGGGGCACTTACAGAGAGAAGACTAATGAAGTGGATACTATCTTACATAGTATTGATAATAAAAGGAAGGCATCCAGAATTACATCTAACATTCTAAAATTTCATGGAGTCACTCAAGAAGATCTTGAAAAAGCTAGAGAAGCCAAGATAGCCAAAGAACTTGAGAAGACTGAAGAGATCCAAAAGAAGAAGAAAGTAGAGAGCACCTCTACGCCCTCTACCACTATTGACCTAGACTCATCTCCACCTTCAATACCAAGAAAGAATTCTAGAGGAAGAAAGCAAGCACCCACAAATCATCCATCATCAAGGAACACTCGGAGCAAAGCAAGGAATACTCAAGCTCCTCCTGAGGTAGGATTAAGACCTAGTCTAAATGTTTTGAAGAACAGGATTGTAAATGAAGGGAGATTAGATACACTTTCTAAAGTATATGACATGTATCAAGAGATTGATAAGACTAAGATACATTCTATGATCATATCTCATATGATCAAGTTTAAGAATTCTATTCTTGAACTCAAAACAATGATACAAGATAAGTTATGGAACATACTAGAGATCATGAAAAGACATGCAATAGAGGAAGACATGAGGATTAGAGAAGAAACATTGGATACTCTTCTCCCTATATGCTCACATGATGAGAAGGATATTCTATTAGATCTAGTGAAGCCTCATCTCAGAACCAAGGCAAGGACTTTACAGATTATGAACAAAGAGTATGAGCAGATTGGTAAAGAGATTGAAAAGGAATTTGCACAAGTATTTATGGATAGACACATTTATCCATCAATGACACCTACAAAAAAGGTAACTCCAGCTCCTCACAAACAGGTTATAGAACCAGTGATACAGAAAGCACCTATGACAGATCCACAGGTTTTAGCGCCCACAGTGACAATAACTTCTAATACAGAAAAAGACTCAGAAGATACTATAATGGTTGATAATATCAAGATATCCATGACAGCATCTAAAAAAGATATGGACAAATTTGATAAAGCATTTGTAAGCACTGAAGAAATGTGCATTGATGATACATCTGCACAACAAGATGAAGTTCCCTCCAATGATCCAATTGACTTGAATGAAGAAAAAGGTGATGAGAAACCAATAAAAGAGATACCAGTAAAGAGTGAAGGCATGGATACTAGTCATAATACTATATTCTCACCATCCACTCAACCATCTACCTCATTGTTGTCAAGGTTAACTCCTAATTCATCAAGTCTAGATGCATAGGGAGAAGAAGAACTAATCAAGATCAATGTTCTTGCTATGGAAAAATAAAAAGAGAAACAAGTGATGAGGAACCCTCGCTTTTTGGAATCAGTGAACATATTGAATGACTTAGTACCTGCTGACAAGAAAGTAGCCAAAGTTCAATCAATTGAAGATGTGGACAACATTCTGACAAAATTCAAATCACATTTTACAAGTCTAGTAGACTATGCTACTAAAATTGTAGAAGATGAATATAAGAAGGAGAGATTGAATGAATTGGTAAAGAATTTTACCTTAGACCTAAAATCTTTAAACATTGGGTAATCCATACTAAAGGAATTAGCAGCTAAGGGAAAGAAAGTCATAGCAAACTGCATGGACAGAGTGAAGTTCACCTCTGAGCACATTAAAAAGATAGAAGAGGCAGAAAACATGGTGGAAAACATTAGAAAATTAGTTGAAACATCCACACAAGACATGAACATATGCAATAATGTCTATCAAGGTCATTTAGACAAGATTGAAAAGGCTAAGTTGGAAATCAGCAAGATAAGAGTCAGACAAACTCAGTTGAGAAATGCCCTTGTGCCATCCCTAGCAGTTCTTAATGAGAACATCAAATATATTGATGTCACCATTGTGACATATGATCAAGGTCCTTGCATGGATTTGATGAAAATGGAAAAAATGACATATTCTCTATGCGCGCATCTTCAAACAGTAGATGCAATGAAAGTATTATGGCAGAATGAGATCCAATCTCTTCAGATTGTGTACCCTAAAGTTTACATGGAGTAAGTATGTAGAAGACTTACAAGTCTTTGTACACCTTTGTCATTAATGTCAAAGGGGGAGTAATATAGAATGTGTATATATGAGAAGCAATATATGTATATATATAAAAGATGTTATGATATACAGTTACTTTAGTGTTAAGTCATTTTGAGAAACTTGGCCACATTCCTTTGTTGCCATAAATGAAAAAGGGGGATATTGTTGGAAAGTTGACTTCCTGAGGATTCTTGACTCATTTTTTGTTGTCATCATGGCAAAAAAGTCATACTAAGTTTCTGTCATGAAAGACAAAATGACTATGGAAAATAGGACAAACAGAGATATTCAGCGATCAGCACATCAGCGCACGTGCGAGAGATTGAGTCAACATATGTGTGTTCACATATATGTTCTATGACATGTTTACACACTACATCCAGACACACATAGTATGAAAAGATTGTATGAAGAAGTTACAGACAGATCAGTAGACCAGCAGTCTAGAAGACAGAGCATGGAAGACGACTAGTGTTTTGATCAGCATGAATTATTTTGTTATGTAATGGCTAAGCACCTTTGATTATATGTTTGTAATGATGTAACTAGAATTTTTGTAAACACGCTTGTGTCGACTTGTTCGGAAGCATTGTGTATTTTGTTTTAGGGCCGACTAGAGTCTTGTTTTGGGTTGCGCCTATTCGGATATGAACATACAAGTATGTAATGTAAAGTTATGTTACAAGTGTTGATTATTATGTAAGAGGAAGATATAGAAAGAGTAGTATGATGAAGTCAATATATGATATATCTCTTTAAGAGAGTAAGAGAGTTCACGCATACATGGAACTAATCAGACAACAGTGTCATCACAGTAGTTTACTTTTGATATAGTGTATATCAACTTTCAGAAGGTTGTAGCCTTCATCTTATTGGGCAGTGAGCCATATACCTTTAACAGGGTTTTGTAAAATACTCCTAATAGGGTTACACCTTTAACCAGGTCATTGTACTCATATTGTAAAGACTGCTTCTAACAGGGCAAAGGACAGGTTCATTATACCTAGTACAATATTTGTGGGTATTAATTCCCACCGGGGTTTTCCTCTGATCAAGGTTTCCCGGTAATCATATCTTGTGTTATGATTTTTTATGTTAAGCTTCATTCAATGTATGTTTGATTTATGTTTAATTTGTTGAAAAGTAATTAATAGACAAACACTGATTCACCCCCCCTCTCAGTGTTTCTAACAAAAGTAACGTTAACTGATAGTGTCCCCCGTATTACCGATATGTTGTAACTTAAAATCATAAAGTAAATAACAGTAACACATAATCAGATCCACACACCCATAAAATAGAAATTTTTGGTCTCGCATAAACCCTTGGTTAGAGGGAAAAACTGTGGTGGGGTTGGCACCAACAACTCTTCACTGCAGAATTTTTTTTTTTCCAATTAGGGCTTATAATATATCACCTTCTGAGTGACTCACTTGATTAGGATTGAATCATACATTGTTAATTGTATCTATAGTCCTATTAAGATTACTCTAATAAGATATTTAATCTCACCTATACAACGTTCACCCTGTTAAAGGATTTACAAAAAGCTCACACAAAAATGAACTTATCAATCCCGTTAGAGACTACCCGGTTAAGGGATTTACAATACCTTATAGAAAATATTATAATTCTTCACAAGATAGTAATTGACATGTATATTCTTCCTTATAAAGCTTGTTAGATGCCTTATGCTCTAAATCTATGTTCTCAATTCTTTGCTCTACTTTCGATTTGCTTCTCTTCTCAATTCATCCTTGTAACTTCTCCTCAACAACTTCTCAACATCATCAGTTCCTTAATATTTTATCTTTGAATCTCCTTCAATCGTCCTTCGTTCCTTACCTTTGATCTTGGGGTTAATAAAAAAATTAATCTTGATCTTCCCATAAACCATTTTCCTATTCTTCCTCTTGTCAGCTATTTTGTGATTTTCCTTATGACCTATAGTGGTCAGCTTTCGATAGTTGACCTCGTTATTTTGATAACTCTTCCTTATGTCTGATAGTAATTATTTTGATATTTGACATCAATGACAAAACTTATCACAATTCCAATGATTTCAAACAAACACAAATTCACTTATCAACTCTTTAAGGTTCTTTTGCAAACTGCCTCACATTTAGAAATATGTTTACAAACTCAGGAAACTCTTCTCAATAATCCTCTAAGAAGATACTCTTGAATGTTTTACATACATATGAAACAAACTCACATTCATCTATCCTCTAACCAATAAAAATTTCTGGAAGAAATACCTCTCACTTTGTCTACCCACTCTCTCTTAGTGGAGGAACTACATGCACCTTCTACCCAACTTCAATATCTATTGGAGGACAACCAACATTCTCTCATAAAATTTCACACAACCCAAGTTCCTAGTGTATATTTCCTCACATTCGGCGATATATCTAAACACTTAATTTCTCTAGCTCTGATACAACTAATGAAGGGTACTCCCCTTACACACTCAACATGTGCACTAATACCACTTGATAAATGATACTCTCCTTACCAAATTATAACCAAAGACATAAAAACATAAAGATAAAGAGAAGAAAAAATGCTTCACAATCATACATTCATAATACTTGAAAATCCTTGCTTCCAAATGCTTAAAGATGAGATCCTTACAACTTCTCACAATATGAGATCATTACAAACACTCTCCAAATATAACCTAACAATAATCCAAGAAAAACTTGAGAAATTAAAGAGAAAATGTTGAATCTCTATTATTCCATTAAAAATAAATATTCTACCACTTCTACAAATATTGCTCAAGTTGACTTTCAAATATGCAAACTAGATATTGAAATCTTACAACGTCTTAAGGATTTAATATTTACTTCTTGAGGACCTTACAAAACTCCAACAACCTTTACAATTTATTTCCATGAGTATATATAGTACTTCCTAACTAAGAGATTACAAACACAAGAAATGTAGGATAAAAGATAGATGTAACTACCTTGCTACAAATATTAAATGCATGATGTAATTTAATAAGTGCCTAAATTATTTTATTAAATAAGAAACTTTCCATAAACTTCTAAAATGTCACATATGCACCTTGATAAATGAAAAGTTACAAAAAGTAACTTTATTATTATTTTATTTTATTCTCTCCTCTCTTTTTTTCTTCTCCCTTTTTCTTCTTTTTTCTCTTTTTTTTTTTCCTTTTCTCGTCTACCTCTTTTTTTGGATGATGCAAGATTGTTCTTTCATCACTCTCATTCCACTCTACAAGGTTATGTTGATTCAGATTTAGCAGGAGATATTGATAGTAGGAGGAGCACTACAAGGTATTTTTTTACTATAGGTGGCACAATGGTTAATTATATTTCTAGATTGAAAAAGGTTGTAGCACATTCAATCATAGAAGCATAATATGGTTCTACTACAAAGGCTAGTAAGGAGATGATTTGGTTACAAAGGTTTGTGGAGGAAATGGGAAATACACAAGAGAATAGAAGATTGTATAGTGATACATAAAGTGTGATTAATCTTTCAAAGAACTCAACCCTTCACTCTTAGACCAAACACATACAGCGTCGGTACCATTTTATATGCTCAGTTTTAGAGGATAATTGACAGTTGAAGTTGCAGAAGATACACACTAGCCAAAATCCTATAGATATTTTGACCAAGGATATAACTTGAGAGAAACTAATTTATTTCTTAGTTTCTATTGGCCTTCAAGTTTTGTCATAGTAGAAATGAGAACCAGTGAATTCCAAGTGCATCAATCCAGTGGGAGCTACAATGGAAGTGGTGTTTTTATAGGATCATTATCCAAGTGGGAGATATTTGGTGTGGAGCCTGATCAGTCTCCAAGTGGGAGAATGTTGGTATGTGGTGACTGATCATGCAAATACTATACACTTGTCATGTAAACCACCTCAAAAAGGCTTGATAAATAAGTGGTTGTGTGAAGTGAAATCATCAAATCATAATTTTCTCTTCACTGAATAATAAAATAAGTGAACATGTGTTTCTCTGGTGGGTTTATCCCATATTGGGCGAACCATGTTAAATCCCTATGTTATTGTAGATTTGTCTTTCTTATTTCTGCATTATCTTAATACTATTTATTGCTCATATTTTCCTAAACCCTAACATATAAATGGTATTTTATATTGATTTTTTATTTTGGATCAAATTTTTCTTTGTATTTACATGTTTTTTAGATGGGACATGTTCATATTTACAAGTATGTGTATTTTTGGACTTATAGAAATTATGCTTGGCATCTAAATTGCTTCCAAGAGAATTGGAATTCATGGATGGATAAGAATGAGATGGAGGTCTTTTAGATGAGTTCATATAGATAGGTGGTTGGAAGGTTCTCAAGGATGTGTACCTTTTTTTACCTTGATTTAGGAAAGGGTAATTTTATGTGAGCTAAGACTGATAGGGATAGTTGATGGAAGGATATAAGGACCTTATATGCATCGAAGAGTTAAAGGATTTACATTTGGGATATAGGGACCCAAAATAGATTTGGAGGATGAGGAATGTGTATGTTTGGGTTTAGATAGAGGAATATAGGATTTATGAAGCATACCAACATCTTGAGAGTGAGCTATGTATCCAAGTCTATGATAATTAGGATTTGGTATTATATTGTACATAAAAATATGGTAGGAGCAATTGGAAATGATACCTAAGGCTTATGCAAGATAATTGTCCACTCTTTTTCTTAATGCACACTTGGAAGGAAGATGACACAATAGGCTCAGGTAGGACTTAAGCTCTAAGTGAGTGCAATGATCCTTTGCTTGTTATGATTAATAAAGAAATGGGTTTGAGAAATTATCAAATGGTGCAAGATAGATGAAAGGAATGAACTTATTTTGACAGTTTCGGGAAAATACAGACTAACAAAAAAGACAAAAACCTATTAATTATAAATAAATAAAAACATAAAGCTAAAAAATATGCCAACCTGATATACGAATATGAGGTTGTTCTAGTTTGAACATATTTTTCCCTGGGAATTCTATTCCAAGGAACAACAAGCCTAAGGCATTTTGTTCCGTAGGAATCTGCCTAGAATTTTGACTAACAGTCTTGTAGGTCCTAATATTTCTAGATTTTTTCCATCAGTCACACCACCTATACCTGCACACAAAAAATAGGGAAAAGTTTGTGGAAATGAGTTTTCCTTGGTCAAACCCCTGTTTAGGAATCAACCTTGAAAATGAAATAATATTGCATAAAGGAAAGTAAATCTGAAGGTAATTATTAGAATACCTTGTCAATACCGTCATGAATGGATATTGAGATCACACATATTCATGAAGATGCTTGAATGTCAATAGTATTGAAGTGGTTGACCTTGGAATGTAGAATGGAATCAAGGATGCCTTCACAAATGTTTGGATCTATGAATACCACTCCTATATATTCAATGTTGTTATGCTTAATTGAACACTTTCTATGGAGGAATAATACATGATAATGGACAAAGTATCTTCTTACTTTCTTGATAACTCCTCTACTTGGTCATAATGGGAGAGAAGCTTGCTTTAATGGAGAAGATTTCCTTAAAACTACCTTGGATTCTTAGAGAGAGACTAGATCTTGGATGCTTTCCTTCAAATATTGAATTCACTTGATTTATTGAATGCAAAATATTGAGTGTTTTTTCTCATCATTGATCTTGGTTATGGTTTTTAACCAAAATGAGGAGACAGAGTTTTTAAATACCTCATCACAAATTTTAGGATTCAAAATTAAGCCAGGCTAACCATGGGATCTAATTTCCTACTAAAATACCACAACAAGGCTCTGGTTCAAATTTGGGCTCATTCCTTAGGGAAGAAAAATCTCGGGGCATTTTGTTCCTAGGAAAAAAAAGCATAGGGTATTTTTTCCTAGGAAAAAGCACCAAAACTTAAACGAGAAGCCAAAAAGATAGGGTAGATGACAGATCGAGAAGAATTAGGTATCTAGATCAAGCATAACAGACATAAAATCTCAAAATACATAAAATATAGCCTAACTAAGCATCAAATCCTAGGTGCTAACTTTTTAGGATGGTATATTTATCCCTCATTTAGAGAGAGTATGAGACAAAATCATGCTCATGGTAAAGTATATCAATGCATTGGAAGAATTTCATCAAGGTTAGGGAGACATGAAAATGCCAAGCCTCCAAGTGACTTAGGTCTTCATCAAATCCAAAACAAAGATGGAAAAGGAAACACTCCAGAGAGAGAGAGAGAGAGATGACCAACTAGCCTAGTAAGGTATTTCCTTACTATGGATCATTCAAAGGGGAAATGCTACAAAACATGCAATTGATAGTCTAGCAAGCTATGTGATGTTAGTCAACCCATCAAAAGGGATAAATACTTAAGGAAATATTGTCTCCATTAAGGGGTCCAGAAAAGAAATCACTCAAAGGACCAAGTGATAAAAGGAAGGATCGGTCTTAGGATCCACTAAATAATGCTTAGGTCATGATAATATAAGGATGAATGAAGTAAAACATTGTCTCCTTATCCATCTACATAAGATATTGAATCATTGTGTGTGTGTGTGTGTGAAAAATATAAAACAAGCAGTGGAGTGTATGCCCCTACATTAAAGAAATTGAAAATGCCTCGATGTAAACAATCTCTTTAATGGAGAATACATGCACCCACAATAAACATTTCCACTATGAGATGCCCCAAATTAATGACAAACTAAGATAAATGAACACATGAAAAAAGAGAGAAAGGGGATCTACTAACTTTGGGTTCAATATGATCATATGATAACTCATGTATATCAAAATGAACTCTCATCATCCCCCAAAGGTAGCAGAACTACAAGCACAATAGAAGGTGGTCACATAAGATATAAAAAGAAGAGACTTTTTTGGTTGGCATCATAGATACCAAAAATAATGATATCTATTGTTTTGCATCATTCCCTATCAAATAATACAAAGGCACATTTAAGAATAGTAGAACATGTATGACATAACATGTATATGAAATATAAAATAAATGAGATACCAATAGAGGAATGTTATGAAAGGTTTGGATCCATTATCACCTTGCACCAATGGAGCAACAAGGGTCGTCTAAACAGAACATATAATAAGTAGTACATCATGGGGGAAGCACATTACAAAAAGAAAACATAAAGAATCCATCGCACAAGAGGAGTTAATCAATCATATCGTCTGCCCCTCCATCTCATTCTGTATCATCTAAAGAAAGGTGGGAAATATGCAAGAGGAAAACAATCAAGCACACCAGATAGAACAATAGCCAGTTCCAAACAAGGACCATGCTCTAAGGATGATTCACTTTGATTTTCACTGAGAGATAATTATTTTTCAAAGCAAGTTGGTAAATCATGATTAATATTAATAAGCTCAATATTATCATCTAAATCACTAGCATGAACATAATTTTCATTAGAAACATTGAAATCATTATCAAGAGTATCCACTTTATCTAAATTAATCAAAATGGGATCTCTAATCTAAATAGAATCATCATGTTTGTTCAATTTAATATTTTTAAGATTAACTTCCTCCCTTGGGCTATGCATAAGTTTGTCAAAGGGAATCAAAGAATCAGTAGGTATCTTATGGGAGGAAAGTTTTTGGGAAGCACATGCACGAGCTCTAGCATGATGTTTATGGTAATGTTCATGAACACAATGATTGTATTTAGTTTTGTTTGATATTTGATTTGGTTTAGGATCAATTAACATTAGGCCATTCTGTTCTTTATGAGGAAGAATGGAAGGCACCACACTAAGTTGAGAGATAGAATCTATGAATTGTTTATATGATGTAGGTGGTGTAAATGAATCATAAATAGGTGTAGGGGGTGTAGGTAGAATCCTAGGTCTAGGATAAGGATATAGAACTATAGGAGATGAATTTCTAAGTTCACAAATCTTCTTAATCTTGAATTTTTGAGGATAAGGATAGTTATCTTTGCGAGGCTGGACTAGTTGAGGTATAGAAGGACAAAAAAATTAAAATAAATAAAATAAAATTCAGAGTTCCCTAAAGTAGCTAAAGGTTAATAGAGACTATGGTTGATCACAATAATTTCTCCATCATTTTAGACACTAATTAATGGGAGAGACTATAACTTTCATGGAAGTGAGCCAAGGAAGACCAAGCCTAACTTGAAACTGATCAGAACTTAAGATGACAAAAAAAGTGACATCTAAGGTTTTCTTACCAACATCTACAAGAAGAGTAATGGAATTATAGGTAGGAGAAGTGAATCCATTGAATGTCTTAATCATCACATCATATTTATCATAGAAATCTTGCTAGAGCTATCTAGAATAAAGATATTCTTTAGTTATAACATTCACCATGCACGTAGGTTCTATAAGGACTCTATGGGAAGGAAGACCACCAATCTTTGAAACTATGTAAATAGGACCATATAGTGCCCTAATAGTCTCACTAGGATCAAATGTAATGAAAATAACTAGCTCAGGTTTGGGTTTGGGTTTGGATTGATAAATAAGGTGAACAATATTATTGTCCTTGGTACTCTCATTTTCATAGGTCACAATAGTAGGAGATTCAACAACATGGGTAGATGAAGAAGGAATGGAATGAATAGTCTCAATGGTATTGGTTGAATGTGAAGGTAAAGGGTTGGTATAGATTTGTGAGTTCTGGTTGGGAAGGGAAACATTTTTTTTTCTTAGTCATTAACACCCTCAATAGATATAGCAATAGATTTGATGAGGTCTTGAACAATAATTTTCAAATGGTAACACTTTTAATTATCATGCCCACAATCAAAATGGAAATGTCATATGTTGGGTTTGTTGAATATGTCGAATAACTAAGAGGAGGGGTGAATTAGCTATTCCAAAATACTTCCTAAAACATTTACTGATCCAGTGTACACATAAACCATTCAAATAATTAAGATTGATGTAAGCATGAAAGAAAAAGAAAAAACAACACCAAAACACCAGATATAACATGGAAACTCAAACTAGCAACAACCACGGAGGAACTAATTCTCATGAAATGAATGCCAATTAAGGTGGTTTTTACAAGGGCTCACTGTTGGTTTGCTCATTGTTGTTTGGCTCACTTTCTGTTGGGCCAACTACTTAGAAATAAGAGAGGATAATTGTCATTACAAATAGGCTCATTGCCAATACAAAAAAATTTTATTGACAAAATGTGAACTGATAAAATTGTATTTGAGTATACATGAAACAATTTGATTTGATAGCACAATAATCACCAACAACAGTAGATTTAGTATAGATCTTCTACCAAGATATACCAAGTTCGTGCAACACATTATGTAAAATCCTTCTCTTGATATCAATGTAATACTTTTATCAATTTCCTTTTATTTACATACCACTACCACAAATTCACAAACTCACACATACATACACATACTCAAAAAATAAAAAATTATTTATATGTTTATATATACATCTGATAAGATAATTACATATGTCATCCAAGTCACAAAGCATGTTGGCTTCAACACAAAAGATATTACAATTATATTTTACATGCTACCATCGAACCTAAATATAGTTCATACATAAAAATTCTTCATACCATGTTATCATAGGACCTAAGGATAGGTCACCCTTATGATATGCACGTTACATAGCATAATTACATAAAATAAGTAAATTATGGAACCGAAGGTACACCACAACCAAGTCCATGACTTGATAAAAAAAACCTAAACCAACTGATAAATGAAACCTGATAGAATATGTTCAAACAAAAAATATAACTATTGTACCAAATTCATCTAATAAACTTCGAGAATGTCTAGGTAGCAGGAGTACCTAGAAGATCTTTGAAACTCAACAATTAACAAGTACCATCCAAACCTCATGCATCATCAATCATCGAAACACACAGATGTATCAAAGAGATGAATTCCAATAATAGGAAAAAGTACACTAACACCATAGTCCAAAAATTTCACATACTAAATTTGTTTTGCATATAACTGAACCACTAATATCTCACTGACAACCAATAGACATACAAATGATACTGCTAACAACCAATAGATATAGATATGCAATAGGTACAAATGTTTTGACATCAATGAAAACAATGCTAGCATCTTATCAAAATGCTCAACAATATCCCCCCTTTGGCATTGATGGAAAAAACAACAAAAGCTTCAAGTACAAAAACTCAAAACATCCCAAAAACTCCCCCAGAGTAGATAATCCTTCAATGTTTTTGTTCTTCCAAATTTCTCTAACCTTTTTTGCCACTGTGGAAATGGGCCCAAACTATAACTCAAAAAATTCAAACAAATACAACACCTTTCACCGTAAAAACTTTCTTATACCTTTCTTTAATGATTGGAAGCTTCCTCTTCCTCTCAGCCACAACAAAACACATCTGAGCACACAAAATATCATGCTCCACTAGTATGTCAAAATATCAAGTTGAGTCCGAAGACTAGAACCACCGCACATAATCTTCTACATTAGCAAGGATACTAGAAACATGCTCTAACCAAAATTCACTCAAGTCCTTCACCAACCAAAATATTTTAACCATATCTTCTCTCTATCTCTATAATTGCAACATTTTACCTTGTAGATGACCAACTCTAATCCTTTGTTTTCCTTCTTTATCCTTGAAATAATCATATGTCTTTCCCAGTTCATTTGATTCCCCTTAATAGCTTTAATTCTACCTTGAAAATTTTCAATGGTAGAAGACCAAGAAACAAAATACCTATAAATGTCTTAAATTTATTTTATGCACTCCTTTATTTCACTGGTCATCGTGGATAATCTTTGTTTAGCATCAGTAGACTTACTCTCAATAGAAGCTCTTATTACACAATAATTTGCACCATATTGCAACAATCTTCCTTCAACAAACTTTACCAATTCAACCGGTAGAAAACCTAAAACATTAGAAACAACAATATTCTTACTGATCAAGTGATCATTCAACATATCCTCAATCTATGCTCTACTCATTGAAGAGCAATAAGACCATAAAATACAAATTTTTTCAAACTCGCCATCTTCTAGCATAGATTGAACCACATCAGAATCCACGGAGCTAGATTCTAATGGAGAAACTACATATTTTTCAAATTCTTCCTTCACCCATAATTCCTTCTCATCCTCATATTTTTCTTCTTCTTCCTCTAAAATGGTAACAGTCTTCTTTCCTTTATCACTGGTCTTTCTTCTCTTAGGTTCCAGAAGGGAACCACAAATAGCAATTTATAAATCCTTCTGACTAGAGAAGGAACCCTCCTCAACACGACCCATAGGATAAACACCAGAAACAACCAAACCAGAGAAAATATCCATCTCCAATGATGCAAAATATAACTTTCAAGCATCCTCTCTATTTTCCAAAAATCCTAGATATCCGCAAATTTGTTTACCAACATTGATGTTGGTCCTCTACAGTTTATTTTCTCTACCAGATAGAGACGTCAAAAAATAAAACATCAAACACACAACCAAAGATCCAAACCAAAATCCATAGCCATCTTCTACTGATATCTTGACATTCGCAAGAAAATTATGCAATAATAATTTACAAAGATCAAACTAAACACCTTCTCTATGATGAAGTATAACTGATTGAATATTTGAAGATGACAAAGTTGATGATCACCGAGATGTAGAAGGTATATGCAAGACATTAAATTAGTTAATGTATTATATTTTCATTGATGTCAACTTGATATGGTATGATTTCTCATACTCATATTGTCACAACACTTATAGATCTGAAGAGACAAAGTTTCTATCATCAGTAATCACATACACCAAGTGACAGTGAACCCTAAGCATAGATGTTCATAGTGTTACCCAACGGACATTGATACCCAAGCAAGAATTACTGAGGTAACTGCAGTTCTCACCAAATAGAACTGAAGTTGATTCCCGAGCCATCTGCAGTAGTCACCAAGCACAACTGAAGTGTTGACCAACGGGAACTGAAGTTGGGAAAATGACAAAACAACTTAGCTGGGAGAGCTAATTATATAGCTAACTGTTTGATTACTTTGTTTTCATTGATCAGGTAAAACCTAAAGATAAGAAGAAGATTTAAAGCATGCTTTATTCCAAAAAATAAGGAGAGTTTTATGAATTAAAACCAAATCAAGCATGGTGAACTTTACGGATCAAGAAGTGATCAACGAAGAAAAAAAGAAGAACAAGAATGGTGAAATCATGTCTATATAAAGAGACAATTAATTCATTATGAAAGAGAGGAATGATGAAGAGAATTTTGGTGAAGATAAAAAGTCTTCATACAGATCTGATCATACAAGCTGAAGAACAGAGCTAAGAATTCTACAGACACCGAGAAATAGAGAAGTGACAACATTCACCGAGTAGAAAGAAGTGGAGAAAAGAAATTGAAGAGAACATTGATTATAAGAGGTATTATGATATTACAATAGATCTGAACATCTGCAAGATTAAGTTGTATTTACGAACAGATCATCTACTGTTTCTTTTTAACCATTGATTCATAAAATCTCTTAACAGAGTAGGATTTAACCATCCTTTATATATTGAGATACATCCCAAGGAGTATCAAAAGGTTTTCATGTTGACAACATAGTGAATGCTAGGTCAAGTGACAAACTGTTAGTGATAAATTCTCTAACAAGGTTACACTTAACAATGTGTTTGTAACCTTTAACAGGGTTGGCTCTTCACTGAGCTCACTTTAGAAGAGTGAAAATTTTGGGTTATTGGTCACAAATGGTTATTCTCCTAATAGGGTTTCCATGTTAAAAATCCATGTGTCAAATGTGTATATGGTTCATTGCTTTAATTTTTTTCTTTACACATTACTAAAACATGATTGATCGGTAAACACTAAGTTATTTACTGTATTTCGGTAAAGGTTAAGAAAAGATAGACTGCTATTCAATAAAGCTTAAGGAAAGGATAAAAATTATAAACATCGAGCAGTATATACATGTTATATTTACAAAAGGCATACATCTTGTAGGAATTGAATATAACTAGAGGTTTTATATTTGTGGTATAAAGTTTTCGGTTGATTTATTGGATTAATTTTTTAGGCTGCTGATTTACCTCCCCCCCCCCCCCTCTTANCTGATTTACCCCCCCCCCCCCCCCTCTTAGTTATTCTAAAAATTGGTATTAGAGCTTGTGTGCTTAGAAAGAGAGTTTTAAGACTCAAGATAAAGATCACAACATGAGAAAAAGGGATGTGCCTAAGTTGAACAAGGACAAATTTGCATCATGGAAAATCACGATAAGACACCACCTATTAGGTATTGGAAATGATGTCACTCAATACTTAGATACTGAATTTGTTTTACCTACTAGACCTCCAAAAATTGATCAATTGAGAGAGAAGCATGAACACAATTCTATGATGATAGAATTTTATTCCTCACTCTCTAATGCTGAATTTGAAGATGTCAAATCGTGTACCACTGCAAAGAAAATGTGGGACAAATTGAAGCTAGTACATGGAGGAGATAAGAATGTGTGAAAAGCTAAGGCTGAAATCTTGAGAGGAAGGTTTGATGACCTAAGAATGAAAGAAGGAGAAAACATCAATTAGTAGAGCTGCAAAATCAAAGAGGTTGTCAATGTTATCCAAGGAGTAAGAGGTGTATTTGAAGAAGAAATAGTGGTACGTAAAATTTTGAGAACCTTACTTCCTGTATATGTTATTAGAGTATCTACTATACAAGAAATGAGAGTAGTAGCTATTACCCAAATTTTCCCATCATGTGCAATTTGGCCATCCTCTGTGTTTCCTGCCCAAAAAATGGCTAGTTCCTTTCAAAAAGGTATTTTCCTTGTCTCATCGCGCAGTCGCGGTGATTTCACGTTCAAGTCATTGAGTTGTGCGAGTGCGCGACGAGCTGCCAATCGCAGTCATCGCGCAATCGCGATCTATTTTTGCAAAGGTCTTTTCTATCTGCGAGTGAGCGACGAGCTCGAATGGGAATGCATCGCGCAGTCACGCTGACAGTTTCAACAGGCCAAAAGGGTCCGCGACCGAGCGACCAAAGGATGTGAGGAGCTCATCGCTCAATCGCTATAGTTGTCGCTAAAAGGAAAAGAGGCTGCGGGTGTGCGACGAGCTGGAGGAGCAGAGTAGTCGCGCGATCGCCGAGCAATCAAGGTAGACTGGGTGTTGTCGCGCACTCGCCGATCGAAGGGGAGAAAGAAAATGTTGCTTGCGACTGAGCGATTGAGCAAAGAGCTACTCGTCGCGTACTCGCTGAGTAATGAAGACAAAAGGAATGACTGTCTGTGGGGTCCACCTTCAGTCGTGAAGTCGCGTGAAAGGTTTAACAGTTGATGAAATGTCTTCCGACTTGGCTACCATCCCTTGGTCACCTTGTCGCTAGAACGGAATGATGACTCATCTTCCTCAGTGTACAACAGATGGACCAGTGGCCGTGTGATAGGTGGCATATGGCAGGTGATGTGGACCCTCAGTCGGGTAATCGCCAGACAGAGTAATTGGGTCACGCAACTTTGAGACTTGGTATCTTTGCCCTCAGTCGCAGGATCGCTTGATAATTTAAGGGCAACCTCAGTTTTAAGGCGATTAAATGCTAGCCGTCCGATTTAAAGTTCAGATGATCCAACGGCGGACGTGTGGTCGGGTGATAAAGGTGCCCTACATGAAAAGTACTCCTGACTTGGCGATTAGGGCAGTCGGGATGTCGCTAGAAAGGATAAAGGGCACATGCTGACTGTTTTGAAAAGTCAAAGGGCTGGGTGCTGGGTTCTCCTGACTTGGCGACTAAGTGTGGTTGCATGGTCTCGAGACAGGAAGGAAGCATCTGGCGATCAGGTGACAAGCCGTGGCAGTTAAAGATGGCAGTTAGGCACATGGTCGCAGGAAGAAAGGTGAGTTAAGAAAAATGCCTCGCGACTTCGATTTCACACAGTTGGGATGTCGCTGGATCTGGCTCAAGTTAAACAGAGGTTAAAAAGACCATTGTCGCCTAGTCTGGAGATTAAACCTTGGTTAAGAGAAAGTGCTCGCGACAAAGAGACTAGCCGTTGGTCGCATTATCGTTGGACTTCGAATTTGAAAAATGGCGGCAAGATGACAGGGAAGAATGCTCGGCAGCCATGGTTCCTCCGTGCTCGTATTCCAGGGGTGATCAGGGAGTTTTCAATTGCAGAAGGTCATACACAGAGAGTCTGTTGATCCCAGATTTAGATTTGTCAGTCGTCGATGGAGAAACAAAAGATTCAGAGCGTGAAAAAAGATGCAGAGCCCCATCACGAAGTTATTGCTCTCAGGTGCAGTTGGCAGGAGGACATGGTCATGATCGATGAGTCATTGATGAGAATTTGAGCGGCGGCCGTCAAGGGTCACTTCCCGTCCTGGGGGACTATGATCAGTTGGTGAGCATTCATGACAGAGACTTAGTTGCTGAATATTGCTCATGGATCCAGGTTGCTTGTTCACGATGCATAATCAAGTATAGGGA
>MU224113.1:632225-645035 GCA_018584345.1 Thuja plicata
ACTTATGCAAGCCTATCTAGTGAGTTGTAACTTATTTGACCTGGTTCCTCCATTAGTTTCATTCCTCTATGCTGAGATCCAAGCCCTAATTTCGGTGCATCACCTAGTAGGTAGTTTGCTTTCAGTCTTTTCCCTTTCATGCAATCCTTCTATCCCTTTCCCTCAAAAGATTTACTTTCCTGTTTAAAAGCAAATTAAGGTGATTATCCAAGAGGAACCAGCCTAGAATCTAGAGGTCTCATCTCAGTTAGCATAAGGTCCCACAACCTTGAGATGATTCCCATGTTATACTGGATTATCAAGACCAAGAGAGCTTGAGATCAGAGGCGCAAATTTAGTGTATAACAGTAGAAAATAACAATGTTACTCTAGATAGTGTGATTGGTAGACTTATTTCATTTGAGATGACTAACTTTGACAACAGTGTCTTACCAACTATTGAGTTTGCATTCAAATCTTCTTTGAAAATAAGCAAATCAAGTCAAAAACACACTATGAGAAATGATAGTGAAAGTGATAGTGATGACCAAGAACTTGATGAGATTGAAGCACTAATGGCTAGAAGATTCTAGAGAGGAAAAGGTAGATACAAAGGTAAATTACCATTGGTATGTTTTATTTGTAAAGAGATTGGACACTTTGCTGCTAGATGTCCTAACAAAAGAAAAGAAGACAGAAACAATGACAGATCCTATGAAAAGAAGTTTTACAGAGGTGATAAAAAAGATTACCAAAGCAACCAGAAATATGATAGAAGAGACAAATGAGACTACAAGGACAAATGAAATAAGGCTTGTTACCTCGCTGAGAAAAAATTTGAGAATACTGACACTGAATCTGATGAAGATATTGAGGTAGTATTTTTTTCTATGAAGGATGATTCATA
This sequence comes from Thuja plicata, assembly GCA_018584345.1. NCBI lineage: Eukaryota > Viridiplantae > Streptophyta > Pinopsida > Cupressales > Cupressaceae > Thuja > Thuja plicata. Next base: position 633,112 of record MU224113.1, read on the forward strand.
CAAAGAAGAAAGGTATGTTGAGACTGAACTCATATCTAAGGTTAGTAAAAATGATGTCTAGATTATTGATAGTGGCTTTAATCACTACATGATTGGAGATAAGGAAAATTTTGAAACTTTTGAATATTATAATGGTGGATCAGTCAGAATGGGTAATGACTCACCTTGTCCGGTTGAAGGTAAAGGAACAATAATGTTGAATAATCTAATCAGATGTAAAAATTCATATTGGGTGAAAGGACTTAACTATAATCTATTGATTATTTCAAAGCTAAATAACATAGGTCACCGAGTTGCATTTGAGAACAAAAAGGCAAAGATATTTAATGAATCAGGAAGGTTGATCAGAACTGGTGAACAAACAAAAGGTAACCTATTCTATCTTGATGATATTAACACCACTTGTTTAATGGCTAGAAATGAAGACATATGGTTGTGGCATAAAAGGTTATGTCATGTGAATTTTGACAACATGGTTAGGATAAGCAATAAAAGGAAAGTAAGAGTCTTACCAAGCATGTCAAAGCTTGACCATGTCATGTGTAAGAATTGTCAAAAAGGTAAAATGACAAAGTCTAGTTTCAAGAGAAAAACCTACACATCTAATGCAATTCTAGAATTAGTCCATACTAACCTATGTGGATCAATGAGAACAAAGAGCTATTATGGTGATAGATACTTCATTCTATTTGTAGATGATTATTCTAGAATGATTACTGTTATGTTCTTAAAAGAAAAATCAGAAGCATTCAAGATGTTTAAATGGTATAAAGCTATAGTGGAAAAACAAAGTGGAAAGGAACTAAAATTTCTAAGATCAGATAGAGGAGGATAATTTATTTCTGATGAATTCACTAACTTTTGTAATGAGCATGGAATTCAAAGACAGGTTTCTGCACCAAGAAAACCACAAAAAAATGGGATTGTTGAAAGAAGGAACAGATCCATTATTGATTGTGCCAGAACACTGATGATTGAGAAAGGCATCACACAAACATTCTGGAGAGTTGTCATTATTTTTGTCTACACATTAAACCAAGTTCAATTGAAGAAGGAAACTAATAAGACACCTTATGAGCTATGGTATGGATACACACCCAATGTAAGTTACTTTAGAATTTTTGGAAGTCAATGTTATATTTTGAAGGATGATAGAAATGGAAATCTTGACTCCAAAGGTGAAGAAGGAATATTTCTAGGGTATTCTACCAAAATCAAGGCTTATAAATTTATTAACAAATCCTCTAACAAAATCATTGAAAGTGCAAATGTCAAAGTAGATGAATTTACTGAGAAAAATGATGAGGAAAGCATAAAGGAACCAGAAGACTACAACAGGTTTGTCTATAGTGAAGAACCTGACACTCTTCCTGATAAACATTGTATCACTCCTAAGCAACATAACAATGCACCCAAGAATCATGTTGCAAACACCAAAAATTAGGAAATTGCTCACAATGATGTACCGCGCAATGAAGATCAAAATGAAGGTCAAGATGATGAATAAAATAATGAACAAAGAGTTGAATCGGTACATGCCAAGTAGGTCAGAAGACACCATCCACAGAATCAGATCATAGGAGACAAAAAGGATAGAATGAGAACAACAATTAAGTCTCTGAACACTAGATGTTTAATTTGTGATTTTGAGCCTAAATCTTCCAATAGTGCACTTGAAAATGAAGAATGGGTCAGTGTATGAATGAAGAGATAGGGAATATTGAGAAGAACAAAACATGGACATTAGTACCTAGGCCATATGATAAGATTTTCATTGGTACCAAATGGATATTCAGAAACAAGCTAAATGAGAATGGAGAATTCACAAGGAACAAAGCAAGACTAGTATGCAAAGGGTATGCACAAGAAGAATGTATTAACTATGGATAAACCTTTGCACCCATTGCTAGACTAGAAGGATTCATAATTCTACTTTCTTATGTTGCATACAAAGGATTCAAGGTATACCAAATGGATGTCAAATCTACATTCCTAAATGGAATACTATAAGAAGAAGTATGCATTGAACAACTAGAGGGGTTTGTTGATTCTAACAAGAAAAACATCGTTTGTAGACTACACAAAGCCTTGTATGGATTAAAACAATCACCAAGAGCATGGTATGAAAGACTTCACTCCTATCTCATAATTATTGGATTTGTAAGAATGAGATAACAGTAATATGTATTTAAAAGAAGATATTGATGATAACATTACGATTGCTGAAATATTTTTTGATGATATTATATTTGGAGGTAATGATATGTTATGAAAATAATTTGCTTCTAAAATAAGCAAAGAGTTTGAGATGTCAATGTTTGGGGAGATCAAGTTCTTTCTTGGCGTACAGATTCTTCAGCAGGATGATGACATATACATCACACAATCCAAATACATCAAGGAAGTTTTGAATATATTCAAAATGGAGGAATCCAAGCCACTTGGAACACCTATGGCATCTGGATGCAAGATGAAAAAGGAAGACAAGTCAACCAAGGTAAATTAGACCCTATATAGATCTATGATTGGAAAACTCATGCATGTTGTACATACTAGACCAGATATAGCACATGCAGTTGGAATAGTTGCAAGATTCTCTGCTAATCCCAAGGAATCACACATGACTGCTGTCAAAAAAATTCTGAGATATCTAAAGAATACTGAAGACTATGGTCTGTGGTATAATAAAGAAGGAAAATTTGAGCTTCAAGTCTATACAGATGATGATTGGGCTGGAAACATCTATGACAGAAAGAGCACAACAGGAGGAGAATTCTTTATGGGTGACACACTTGTAACATGGATAAGTAAGAAGCAAGGATGCATATCACAATCTACTGTAGAAGAAGAATATGTGGTTGTTGTTGCAAATTTCTCTAACATTGCATGGATCAAGCAATTACAAGAGGTATAAATATGAAAATTCTTGATCCAGTGATTATCTATTGTGATAATACAAGTTCTATCAATATTTCTAAAAAACCCATCATGCATGCTAAGACAAAGCATATTGGTATAAAGTATCATTACTTAAGAGAACAAGTTCAAGAAAAAGAATTGATACTAGAATATCTTCAATCCAAGGAACAATTAGCAGACATATTCACAAATTCATTGCCTAAAGATACATTTGACTACCTAAGAAAGATACTAGGGGTCTGACCCTTGTCTACTGGTCACTAAGCTAACTAGGAGGCTGCATCAGCCTACACATTATTAGAAGATCATTCATGTTGATGCAAGCAAAGAGATGGACTGCAAAGATATATTAGTACACATAAAAGTACCTATCTGCACAAACACCAGAGTTATTGTATTGCTAATGGAGATATAATTCAAGGAATATATTATAAAAAATGGGATATAGTTTGGCATTGTTGTCAAAGGGAGAGAAGTATTCAAAGGGAGAGATGTACTTAATAAATATGGATAGAAGTACTCAATGAAATATATCTTTTTCAAAGGGAAAAGAGATATGAAATATCTATCATAATCATCCAAAAGGAGAGAAAAGAGCTATCCATCAAAGAGAGGAATAGTCAAAGAAAGAGAAAACATCAGAGAAAGATAAACACTACATATCTATCCAAAAAAGGGAGAAGAGATTCTACAACAAAGGGAGAGACAAAATCAGAAGTTGCTACATCTATCTAGTGAAGGGAATGAAGAATGAAGAGGAGTACTTTGCAAGAATCAACTCTAAGCTAGAAGAGGTTACCGAGAGTCTGACATTTGTATTAGTTATAGAGCAATAAGTTTGGTAGAGATTGATGAACTACAACTGATATATTTCATATTGTATTAGTAGTATGTAGTATGTTGCCATCAATAACAAAGGGAGAGATTGATGAACTATAACTGAGTGAATGTTTGAAGATGACAAAGTTGATGATCACCAAGATGTAGAAGGTATATGCAAGACATTAAATTAGTTAATGTATTGTATTGTTATTGATGTCAACTTGATATGGTATTATTTATCATACTCATATTGTCACAACACTTAAAGATCTAAAGAGACAAATTTTTTGTCATCGGTAATCACATACACCGAGTGACAATGAACCTTGAGCATAGAAGTTCATAGTGTTACTCGATGGACACTGATACCCAAGAAAGCATTACCAAACTAACTACAGTTGTCACCGAATAGAACTGAATTTGATGCCCAAGCTATCTGCAGTAGTCACTAAGCACAACTGAAGTGTTTACCAATGGGAACTTAAGTTGGGAAAATGACAAAACAACTTAGCTGGCAGAGCTAATTATAGAGTTAATTGTTTGATTAATTTTTTTTCATCGATCAATTAGAATTTAAAGATAAGAAGGATATTTAAAGCATGTTTTATTCCAAAAAACAAGGAGAGTTTTACAGATTAAAACTAAAGTAAGAATGGCAAGCTTTACAGATCAAGAAGTGATCAATGAAGAAAACAAGAAGAAAAAGAACGGTGAAATCATTTCTATATAAAGAGACAAGTAATTCATTATGAAAGAGAGGAATGCTAAAAAAAAAATTGGTGAAGATAATAAGTCTTCATACATATCTGATCATACAAGCTGAAGAAGAGAGCTAAGAATTTCGCAGACACCGAGAAATAGAGAAGCAACAACATTCACCGAGAAGAAAGAAGTGGAGGAAAGAAATTGAAGAGAACATTGATCAGAAGAGGTATTATGAGCTTACAATAGATCTAAACATCTGCAAGATTAAGTTGTATTTATGAACAGATCATCTACTATTTTAGTTTAACCATTGATTCAAAAAATCTCTTAACAGAGTAGGATTGAACCATCCTTTATATATTTAGATACATCCCAAGGAGTATCAAAAGGTTTTCATGTTGACAGCATAGTGAATTCTAGGTCAAGTGATAAAATGTTAGTGATAAATCCTCTAACAAGGTTGCACTTAACAGTGTGTTTGTAACCTTTAACATGGTTGGCTCTTCACTGAGATCATTTTAGAAGAGTAAAAATTTTGGGTTACCGGTCCCATGTGGTTTTTCCCCTAACAAGGTTTCCACATTAAAATTCCATGTGTCAAATGTGTATATGGTTCATTGCTTTAATGTTTTGCTTTACACATTACTAAAATAGGATTGACCGGTAAACACTAAGTTATTTACTATATTTCAGTAAAGGTTAAGAAAAGATAGACTACTATTCGGTAAAGCTTAAGGAAAGGATAAAAAGTATAAACATCAAGCAGTATATGTTGGAGATTTACTTCTGGCAGTTAGTTGATTGTATGTTTGTCATTGATGACAACATATAATGCATAGCAGTGTTCTATATGTACTTATCAGAATGATGATATTAACCTTTGCGTGGTTATATTCATGTTTTAGACATGTTGTTAATGCTTTGTTCATACACGCAGGATCAGATTTGATGTTTCAGTTAAGTTGTGTTAATTTGTTATTGGCAGTTATAGTCTCAAGAGAGTATATGTTCAGAGCCGATGTATTTACCGTGTTTCTTGAGTTGCGCCTATCTTCAGGATATGCGTGTGTATATTCATGATTAGTTATGAGTTAACCATGTTCAGTTAAGAGCACCTATCATGTTTCATCAAGATTGTGTTGTTTGAGATAATTTGGTGGAGCCGACTTTGTGAAGCATCGCATCTATTCAGTTTATATTGTGTGGTTGTAATTATGCTTGCATGGTTAGTTTAGCTGACAAGGATGTTATGAAGAGTTGCCTAATAGGTCCCATGATCTCATACTTAGAGGAAGATACTTATAGCAGTTTATTCGATGAACGCCAAGTGTGAATGATAAGAAAAGTGACAGAAAAAGTACAGAGCAGAATATCAGTTTTGTTTCATTCATCAAGGATCTATATGAAGAAGCAGTGGAAGATTACAATACATTGGAACTAATCAAGCGAGCAGGTCTACTCTATAGTTCATCATCAGATATAGTTCATGTCTCTTCTACAGAAGGTTGTAGCCTTCACCATTGAAGCAGTGAGCTTTTGGATAGTGAGTCCTCACCCTTAACAAGGTTATTTGTAAAAGACTCCTAACAGGGTTAGACCCTTAACCAGGTCACTATACTTATTGCATTGTAAAGGAAAAATCCTAACAGGGTTGCAAGATCTTCTAACAGGGATTATTATAGTCAAGTATAGTTAATTGTGGGTGTTAATTCCCATTGGGGTTTTTCCCATTTGGTTTCCCCATAACCAAATTATGGTGTTGTATATTGTGTTATCTAAATGTGCATTTACTTTATTGTATTCTGGAGTTAATAAGAGAAGAGAATTAAATTAGCTGATAACTGATTCACCCCCCTCCCCTCTCAGTTATCCTTTGGAACTATTCTAACAATTGGTATCAGAGCCAAGTTCCTTGAAGAGAAAGCTTAACAGCTTAAGGTAGATCAGATGGCATACTTCAGAAAAGAGAGTCCTAAGTTCGATGGAGAGAACTATCTGGACTATCTGGATTGGAAGAACAAAATGATAACACATCTACAGTGTGTTGGTTTTGATATCTTTGAGATAGCCACACAAGAAGTTGGTATTCCCTCTCTAAAAGACCTTGCAAGAGATGATGCTACTAGTAAACAAAAGGATACATTCATAGCTAATGCAGTTGCTAAAGAAGCCCTTATAAGTGCACTATCTGACAGTGGATTCTCTGAGAAAGTAGACAAGGCATACACAATATGGAAGTATTTAGAAGACATGTTTGAAGGAGATATCCAAGCAAAGAATGCACGCGGGAAAACATGGAAAAATAAATACAAAAATCTTGAGATGTTACCTAAAGAGAACATCAGAGCCTAAAATTAGAGGATAACTAAAGCAGTTTCTAGAATTAGAAACAATGGTGGAGAAATTTCAGAAGAAGACATAATGGACAAGATGATGACTACATTGACAGTAGACTATGAGTGCAAGATCAATATTCTAGATGAAACCATGTAATTTTAAAAAGACTTTAAGAGAGAGACTTTGATCAGTAAAATCTCTACATTTGAGATATCAAGATTGAAGACTGAACCCAAAAGTGAAACAACCTTCAAAGCATCAATACATGGTAAGAAAACTTTACCCATTTCTAATGAGAAAGAAGAATTTGATGAAGAACTAGAAGAAATTATTGCCATGATTTCCAAAAGAGAAAAGAAAGGCAAAGGAAATTATGAAGGAAAGCTTCCATTCAAATGTTTTTCTTGCAACAAGATTGGTCACTTTGCATCCAAGTGTCCCACAAGAGTCAAGAATTTCATATCTGATTACAAACCTAAATACAGAAAGGAATGCTACCATGCTGAAGAAGGTGTAATAGATGAAGATTTGGGAGAGGATGAAATTGGATTCATTGTCATTAAAGACATGGAAAAATTGCTTGAGGAAATGGACATTGAAGATGAAAAGGAAGCACAAGATTTAACTCTAATTTCCAAAGTAGACATCAAAACTGATTGGATCATTGACAGCAGATGCTCTCACCACATGACAGATGATAAAGATAGATTTTTTCATCTGGACAAATACAAAGGTGGTATGGTTAGATTTGGAGATAACACTCCTAAACCTATCATAGGCAGAGGATCTATCACCCTGGATGGAAAGAACAAGACAAATTATGTTCTGTATGTTGATGGATTACATCACAACTTACTAAGTGTTGGACAGCTACTTGACATAGGTTATCATTTGGAATTCAAAATTGGAATTCAAAGACAACAAATGCATTATTAACAAAAAAGAAGGAGACATGATTGCATCAGGCTCAACAACAAAAGGTAATGTTTTTCATCTCAATTCAGATGTAAGTTGTTTTGTTGCAAAAGTGGATGACAGTTGGTTATGGTACAAGAGACTCTGTCATATCAATTTTGACAATATAGTAAAGATAAGCAATGTTAAGGCAGTTAGAGACCTTCCAAGTATTGTAAGACCAGTTGACACAATGTGTAGGGAATGTGTTATGGGAAAGCATGTAAGGAGCTCTTTCAGAAGCAAGTAGAACTCAGCAGAAAACAAATTAGACCTAGTGCATACAGATTTATGTGGTCCTACTCAAACAAGATCATACTACGGTGAAAGGTATTTCATTTTTTTTGTTGATGATTTTTCAAGGATGATGTGGGTTGCGTTCTTAAAGGAGAAGTCTGAAGCCTTTGAGAAATTCAAAATATTCAAAGCTAAGGTTGAAAATGAATCTAGAATAAAACTAAAATGTCTAAGATCAGATAGAGGAGGAGAATTCACCTCTGACCAGTTTTATGAGTACTGCGAAGAACATGGGATCAAAATAAAGTTGAGTGCTCCTAGAACCCCTCAATAGAATGGGATTGCAAAAAGAAGGAACATGATCATACTTGATACAACACGCACTATGATGATTGAAGGAAAAGTTATGCACACCTATTGGAGAGACGCAGTCAATACAGTAGTCTATACTATCAACAAAACTCAACTAAGGCCAGGCGCAGATAAGACACCTTATGAACTTTGGTTTGGTAATGTACCTACAGTAAAATAATTTAGAATCTTTGGTAGCAAGTGCTACATCAAGAGAGATGATGGTGTTGGTAAGTTTGATGCTAGAAGCGATGAAGGTATTTTCCTTGGTTACTCTACTAAAAGAAAAGCATACAAATGCTTTAATCTGAGATTAAAGAAGATAATTGAAAGTACTCATGTAAAGATTGATGAGAATTTCATGGTTCAAGAGAGGTACTATGGATATGCACCTATGATTGAGGATGAACCCAGGCCTAGCAATAAAGAAACTATTATTGAAGAAATGTTTGATTGCATTGATGTATCATGTAATGAACCTAAAGCAAGCATAGAAGTATCACAGATTATAGATGAGGATGTCACACCAAAAGTTCCAAAATTCACAACTAGATACCATTCAAAAGATGATATCATCGGAGATTAGAGGAGTAGTGTTTTAACTAGATCTAAAGAAAAAATTTTAACAGTGGATGAAGAGGTATGTTTACTTTCATAGATTGAACCTTTAAGTGTTGAAGATGCTTGCAAGGATTCTGATTGGCAGGAAAACAATGAAAGAATAATTAGATCAAATAATCAAAAATGATACATGGGAATTGGTTCCTAGACCTAGTGACAAAAATGTGATTGGAACAAAGTGGGTATTTAGGAATAAGATGAATGAAGATGGTACAGTGGTAAAAAACAAAGCAAGACTTGTGTGTAAAGGATATGCACAAAGGGAAGGAATATATTACACTAACACATTTTACCCTGTGAGCATACTAGAATCCATCAAGTTATTCTTGGCCTATGCAACATTCAAAGACTTTAAGTTATACCAAATGGATGTCAAATCAGCCTTTCTCAATGGTGACTTGAAGGAAGAAGTCTACATAGAATAGCTTGAAGGATTTAATCTATCAAATAAACCAGATATGGTATGCAGACTGAAGAAAGCACTCTATGGACTTAAACAGGCCCCAAGAGCTTGGTATGAGAGACTGGATGGTTATCTTACCAAGATTGGATTCAATAAAGGAGCAACAGATTACAACTTATTCATAAGAGAGACACCTGATGGATTATTACTTGTTGCCATATTTGTTGATGACATTATCTTTGGAGGTAATGATAAGTTTAGTGCAAAATTTGCAAAAGAAATGCAGAATGAATTTGAAATGAGCATGATTGGTCCTATAAAATATTTTTTGGGATTGAATGTAAAGAAGATAGATAAAGGAATATTCATAAATCAGTCCAAATATGTGAAGGAAATATTAAATAATTTCAAGATGGAAGACTATAAGCCAGTATGCACTCCTATGATAACATGAAGTAAGCTTTCTAAAGAGGATGATTCCACAGTAGTTGACAAGACATTGTACAAGTCTATGATTGGAAAACTTATATATCTTACTCAATCTAGACCAGACATATCTAATGCAGTTGGCATTGTTGGTAGATTTGCAATTGAACCCAAGCAGAATCACCTTATGGAAATAAAGAGAATATTCAGATATCTAAAGGGAACTATAGACTATGGTTTATGGTATCCTAAATCAGAGAATGTACAACTTCATGTATATACAAATGCAGATTGGGCAGGTTGTATTGATGACAGGAAGAGTACTTTAGGAGGAGTAGTATTTCTTGGAGATAGGTTGGTTTCTTGGATAAGCAAGAAGCAGAATTGTATCTCTCAGTCAATAGAAAAAGTTGAATATGTTGCAGCGGCATTGAATTGTTCAACAATGGTTTGGATAAAGTAGATGGTTAGAGATTTTGGTATTCAGGTTGATTATCCTATTGTTATTCACTATGATAACACTAGCACCATCAACATGTCCAAGAAGCCTGTGATGCACGCAAAGAAAAAACACATTGAGATCAAATACCATTTTCTTAAAGAAAAATTTGTAGACAAAGAAGTAAAATTGGACTATGTGAGCACTAAAGAATAGTTGGCAGATATTTTAACAAAACCTTTATCAAAAGATACTTTTGAGTATCTCAGGGAGAAGTTGGGAGTAATTCCCTTTCCTGAGTCTGATTAGATAAAGTAGCAAGTACATTAGTCCATGGTGATTGATGAATGGTTGACTACTCTATTTTTGGAGTAGTATCTGTGCCTAATTGTTTATGGCGCCCTTTACCATTGATGTCAAAGGGGGAGTATGTAGTAAGGGAGAGCATACTTTGGGGGAGTATATAATCATGCAACTTAAAAACACAGATAGAGGAGTTGCAACAGTGTAGAGGAATCTTTGATGGGAATATTGAGAAGATTGTAAAAAGAAAGAGGACACCATGTGTTGAACATGTTTTTAATATCATATGTTGTCATCAATGTCAAAGGGGGAGATTGTTGGAGATTTACTTCTAGCAGTTAGTTGATTATATGTTTTTCATTGATGACAACATATAATATATAGTAGTGTTCTGTATGTATTTATCAGAATGATGATATTAACCCTTGTGTGGTTATATTCATGTTGTAGACATGTTGTTAATACTTTGTTCATATACGCAGGATCAGATTTGATGTTTCAATTAAGTTGTGTTAATCTGTTATTGGCAGTTATAGTCTCTGGAGTGTATTTGTTCAGAGCTGACGTATTTACCATGTTTCTTGAGTTGCACCTATCTTTAGGATACACGTGTGTATATTCATGATTAGTTATGATTTAACCATGTTCAGTTAAGAGTGCCTATCACGTTTCATCAGGATTGTGTTTTTTGAGATAATTTGGTGGAGCTGACTTTGTGAAGCGTCGCGTCTATTCAGTTTATATTGCATGGTTTTAATTATGCTTGCATGGTTAGTTTAGCCAACAAGGATTTTATGAAGAGTTTCCTAACAGGTCCCATGATCTCATACTTTGAGGAAGATACTTATAGCAGTTCATTCGATGAACGCCAAGTGTGAATGATAAGAAAAGTGACAGAAAAATTACAGAGCAGAATATCAGTTGTGCTTCATTCATCAAAGATCTATGTGAAGAAGCAGTGGAATATTACAATACATTGGAACTGATCAAGATAGCAGGTCTACTCTATAGTTCATCATCAGATATAGTGCATATTTATTCTACAGAAGGTTGTAGCTTTCACCATTGAAGCAGTGAGCTTTTGGACAGTGAGTCTTCACCCTTCACAGGGTTATTTGTAAAAGACTCCTAACAGGGTCAGACCCTTAACCAGGTCACTATACTTATTGCATTGTAAAGGAAAAATCCTAACAGGGTTGCAAGATCTTCTAACAGGGCTTATTATAATCAAGTATAGTTCATTGTGGGTGTTAATTCCCACCAGGATTTTTACCATTTGATTTCCCCGTAACCAAATTGTGGTGTTGTCTATTGTTTTATCTGAATGTGCATTTACTTTATTGTATTCTAGAGTTAATAAGAGAAAATAATTAAACTAGCTGATAACTGATTCACCCCCCCCCCCCC
>MU224113.1:652078-679037 GCA_018584345.1 Thuja plicata
CATTGCAACCCAACATCAATAACATGATTTCGAATATGATTTTCAAAATGGGTATCATGAGATCAATACTCATGTGACAATGCAGAGAGCGTGCGTCTGCGAAAGGGACTGCAGGCGAAGGAATTTTATTTTGAACCAATTACAAAGATGCCCTTAGGGTTTGTCATATATGAAAATATGTGTATGTGGGTTTAGGGTTTGTCATATTTACAGAGATGCCCTAGGGTTTGTCATTTTTCAACAATCAAAATATATTCTGACGGAGAAATGAAGAAGACATGATGATCATGCATACCTGTTCAGAGACTGTCGAAGACGAACACAAACACGCAGACGCAGACACTGTCGAAGATGAACACAAACACACAGACGCAAACACTGTCGAAGATGAACACAAACAAAAAATCATAGATACGAGTCTGCCAAAATGTGGATATCTGCGGACCCGACGAAAAACTAAAATGGGGTTTAAAACCAAAAACCTGGACTTGCCCGGACCCGATGGGAAGATTAGATTTGGTTGATAATAAGACATAACCATGGATTTGAAATATATTCCACCTCCTGAGGTGGAATGAACTTATCCATGTTTTGGGGCAAACTGGGGGTTTCAAAATCCACACTCCCATTTTGAAAAAGGGAAACCAAACGGAGTATTGTGCGGCATAACCCGGTTATGGGCGACATAACCCGGTTATGAGGTGCAACCAAACGGGCCCTTAATGACTCCTTGAATAGGTCTACAGGCAAGACACCTTTCCAAACTGTCTATGGCTTTCATCCTAAGGTTCCTCTAGACTTGGTAGAGTTACCTTTAGATTTTAGTGTGAGTGCACAAGGGGAAGATCTAGCAAAACTCATCACCAAAGTATAGACAGAAGTGAAAGACACCTTGCAGCAGTCCACCATGAAATACAAAGCACATGCAGATAAGAAGAGAAGAGAGATTCATTTCCAGATTGGAGATAAGGTATGGGCATACCTGACGAAAGAGAGACTACCTAAGGTAAAGTATTCAAAGCTACATATGAAGAAATTTTGGCCATGCACCATTCTCAATAAGAATGCCTATGAAATATCCCTTCCTCCTACCTTATTGATCTCTCCTATATTTAATGTTTCTAATCTCACCCCTTATAAATGTGTTTTAGATATGACCAATGTGCAGGATCCACAAAGTGAAGAGGATCCAGAGGAGACTATGTCACCAATCTTCCACAAAGAAAAATAGTGGAGTTGGAAATAATTCTTGAGTCCAAGGTGCTCAAGCAAACAAGAAAATAGAAGTATATGAAATACCTGGTCAAGTGGAAATGACTCCCTAACATTGATGTTGCCTGGATGACAGAGGACCAAATAAAGCAACATGGCATCACTCTTGATAAATTAACCTCAAGTTGGAACTTGAGTTCAAAACCTCATGGGGCATATGGTGCAGGAGTACCCTAGTTAACCTAAGTGTTCATTTGGAACTTATGGTTTCCTTCAAGGTCCTAGTGACCTTTAGACCATGTTAGTATCCTAGGTTTCACATTGGACTCCTTTGTAAGACGTAGTTCCAAGATTGGTATTTTATAAGCCCTTGGTCAACTACTGGTCAATGAATATCCAAAACCTAAATTATAGGTTATTTTCATTTTTTCATATTTTGATCCATTAGGGATCACAAAATAAAGGTTTGGACCAAGTTTGGTCACCTAGTATGCAAAATTGCTCAAAAAGTTGTCAATCAACTTTTGAGCAACATTGACAACTTTTGTCAAAACTTGTAAAACTCATTCCCAAATGGATAGTTATTTTAAAATTAGATGTAACTATTTTTAATTCCTACATAAGCCCTTATATGCGTTTGGTAGGATGATGATGTAATTTTGGTATAAAGCATCAATAAAGATCAACCATTTCTCTGCAAATTCATGAACAGATAGTTGGTACGGATAGGTACGGAAGAAATTGAATGAAAGTATGACACACCAAGTTGTTCTTGTGAATTATATTCCTTTTGCACTTGGTCTCATGTATTTACCTTCTATACATTGCAAGTTATTGATTTTTTACTCTCACTGCCTAGTTTGTAGGCCCTAAATCAAGATTTCAATAAGAATTGTGTATATTTCTTGTTTCCACCATGGGAATTTGATGAACCTTGGTTTAAATCATGTTTTAATTATGTTCTTTAAGAATATGCAGGTTGGTTTTTTAAGGTGCAGGGAGATGGGTTTTCCATCATGCCCTAGGTGTACATGTCTATATGTGCACCAACTAGCGAATTAGGATAGTCCACATAAATTTTGTTTGGGGATTCATCAAGACCTCAAAATCAGTGAATAAGACCCTAATACATGCCCTCAACTGATCCAAGTGTTGGTTTTGGCATTGTATTCAAGGAAATAGCACTTTTAGTATGAATGCAAACCTAATTAGGCCTAATTATAGTAGCAATTTTGTGTGTAAACCTATCTTCCTTTCATCTTCATTTTTTGGTGCTTAATTATAATACCTTAGGCCATAAAGGGTATTTGAATCCCTAATATTTTCAAGGGGTTATGTGCAAATATTTTTTGTAAGATCAAAAATCCTTCGAGAAAAGGCTACAAGCCAATAGGAGGGTTTCCAAAGCAACTATGTTCAAAAGGTTGCATATGTTGAATAGGATCATGGAATCCTTTCCTTAGGGACCTAAATGGGCCAAATCCATGAGTGTATGTCACCCCTAGTCCTTGGAGTCATTTTATGGGGTATTTTTCATAATTTGGTATAAGTGCACAATAGCCAACCATTTAGAATTGGTGTTCTAGATTTGGTGGAACCTAGTGAGTAGGTTGCCTTGTGGGTAGTAGGTTGTGATAACCTAGATCCAAGTGATTTCTATACTTGTGATCAGTGTAGAGCACTTTTTCCTCTTGAATTTGGGATATTGAAGGATACATTATCCTTTTGAGTCCTTTTGAGGCTTCTGGTTGTCCACTCTGCATCAGATTCACTTGATACTACAATATTATTATCTTTTACTAACTTCACCGAATCAAAAGATTTGCATGTGTTAGCATGATGATCGGTCTGACCACATTTGAAACAATTGGAATCCCTTTGTCCTGATCTTACTGACTAAACTCTATATCTACATTGATTAGCCTTGTGACCAAAATTGTGACACACAGAAATTCCCATGAAAAATGTTGTTCATTCCTCTTTTTCTAATTGGATTAGAAACTTGAATTCTACATTGATTTTCTTTATGACCAAACTTATGATAACTAAAGCATTGAGCCTTTTGTTCCTTCCTCATCTTATAATCAACTTCCATATGACCAAATTTATTTCTATGAAATAGTAATTGTTAAAAGATAAGTACCTTTAAGCATTTGGTTTCCTAGCAGGAGGTCTTCTTGTAGATGTATTCAAATTCTTGACCTTTCTTGCTACCTTACACTTTGCTTCTACTTCAAATACCTTCTCTTTTCCTTTGTCCTTTAGACTTGAGCATTCACCAATGAAACCTAATCCTTCATATTCCTTATGAGTCTTCTATAGAGCTAAAACTTGATCCAAAATAATACTCTTGTCACAAACCTTCACTTCAAATCTCAATTTCCTTAATTCTTTATCTGGTTTTTCATTTTCATCTGAATTTCTCTTGAAGATGTCCTTGAGATTCTCCTCAGTTTTCTTTCATTCTTCTATACTCTAATTAATAGTGTTCTTTAGATCTCCTTCAATCTTATTCCAATCTTCCAACTTTTGTTTGAACTCTTATTTGATAAATTCCTCTATACTTTTCTTGTCATCTAGTTGTTTTTCCATATTTTGACTCCTTCAATTCCTAACTTGCTTCCTTGTGTATTTCTTTGAATTTCCAACTCTGATCCCTTAGCTTTGATATACATGCATTTTCTTCCTTCAGGTTTTCTTTCAGCTCCCCATTCTCTGATTTAGTGCACTAAATGTCTCTCATTATGATCTTCCAATCTTCACCTGAAAGTACTCTCCTTTCATTTGTTCAAACATTCTATATTTATCTCAAGTGGTTAAGCTTTATCTGCAAGGGACCAAGCTCTAATACCAATTTTTGAACATGCTGAATAATTCAGAGGGGGGGTGAATCAAATCCCTAAAAATTTTACTGGTTCAGTGTGCACATAACCATTAAAATAATTAAGATTGATGTAAGCATGAAAGTGATGACATATGTTTTTCCATTAGTATGAAAAGGAAAACCATCGATAATGACTACATTGAAAGATAGGTTTTATCACAACCCGACAGAACAGTCTACAATATAAACCAAAGACACAACTTACAAGTGTAAACCAAAAAAGATAAACAGTGGAACCCGACAGGAATAAACTGAAAGAGGAACCCGACATCACAGTGCAAACTGACAGAGAAGATTAAAAAGTAAACCAAAAGAGCAGGAAAGAGAGGAACCCGATAGAGAAAGGGAACCTAATTGATAGACTTTCAGATCAAACTAAGCATCAGTCACCAAAGTCAGTTATATCTTGAGAAAAGTGGATCTGACTTCCACGTCAAATAAAACACTTATGTTTTATATTTAGAGTTTTGATTAGATTTAAAACCATTTCTTGAGGGACAAGAAAGATAATTTTAATTGTTTTAATCAATCTAACTAATTTAAAACATGAAAACTAGGAGATCAAGGTCAATTTGTAAACCTTTGATCATAGAGTTAAGTTTGTAATACGTGAAACTAAAAAGGTCAAATATATTGTATAAATAGATGTGTAATCATTCATTTAAAATAATGTGAGGATGATTGTAGCCAAGGAGCACATCTATGGATCATACTAAGAGTTTCAAGAAGCAGAACATCAAAAGATGAATTTGGTTATCAAGAACCAAGAATCAAGGCTACCGAGAAACAGAGGTATTAATCAATCACATTAGGTGATAGATTGTACATGTAATATTTAATGGATCTGTAATCAGCAATTGTAGATTTCATACACTCAGGTCAATGAGTATTTTTGTCTAGATTCTAACAAGTGTAGCAAATAGAAGAAATCCTTTCAAGAAATGTGGATTTAACAATCCTATTGTAAATCTCTTAATCGAGTGCACACTAAATAGTGTTTCTAAAGCTCTTAATAGAGTAGACCTTAACCAATCTCCATATAATACTCCTAACAGGGTAGATCATCAGAAGTGATCAAATCGTAATCCTTAACCGGCCCCTTCCAATCTGCAGATAGTTAAGTTTTTGTGGGTGTCATCCCCACTACAATTTTTACCTTCTAACAGGGTTTTTCTATGTTACCATATCTTGTGTTATGTGTTATTGCTTTCATGAATGTTTCTATGAATGTCTAAATACAATTAAGATTATGAATTGGTATCACATGCATAAAGAAAGAACAATAGATATGATTGGTAAAGCAAAGATTTGATTACATAAGGTTAAAGGTTAATTAACTAAAAGTTTTAGAGGTATTGATTCACCCCTCCCCTCTCAATACATACTTCCCATTATTTCTAACAATTGGTATCAGAGCTAGATCTCTTAATTGGAAAATTTAAAGACTCAAGAGAAAATATCATATAATGGAGAAGTATAGGCTTGAAAAAAATATTGAGAATCAAAAACTACAAATTCAGATCTTCTATGAGAATTATAAAGAAGATAGAATCAAGATGAGACAGTTGTTGGATGAAAGAAAGATTATGGAATCTCATTGTAATGAAATAGACTATCAAGAGTAAGAGATACCAGATCTATTTGAATCTTTAGGATCTATAACTAGCAAAGCATCAGACACATCTGAAGAAAGCCTCACAAGTCAGAATGAAATCAATCAACATCTGGCTGGACAAGTGAAATCTCTACAAATCGATCAAGAGACACAGATGGTAAGAATGATTGATGTCATGAAAAATTCTAGACAAGCTGAGAAAGAAAGAACACTAGCTATTGATGACAGGAAGAAGATTACTGAAAAACTATAAGAGAAAGAGTCAAAAATACAAATACTTACAGAACATCATCATGAAATCACAAATCAAAATATTCTTATGAGTCAAGAGGAAAATAGAATGAATACAGAACTCATTGAAAGAATAGAAGCTATCGGTGAGCTAAGAGAAGAAAATGAAAATCTGAAACATGAAGTGAGAATTCAGAAACAACATAATGACATGATCAAGAGAGTTGAAGAAAGAACTAAAAGGATGGATGATTTTCTAGAAGGACAAAGAAGAGTCAACAATAATACTGGACTAGGGTATATCAAAAATGAAGAATCACCAAACCAAGCTGTTCCAAAGAATGTCTATGCAAATCTAAGACAAAGAAATATGACATGCAATCACTATGGAAGCCAGGCCACACATCAAATGTTTGCAGGAGAAAAATAGAAGGTATTCTTAAATCCACACCTTTATTCATAGGAATTTGTTATAAATGTAACAAGAAACGACATAAAGAATATGAATGTCTATCTGAGCTAAAACAACCAAAGAAGGAAACCTACACGGACAAATATTTTCCTTGTTGGAGAATGCATGGGCATACATCTCTTAAATGCAGGAAGAAGAAAAAGAAAGCATGGAAGCCTAAAGATCAAGAAAATGCTTATCAACCGAAAAGAGTCGGTAACTCATATGTTTGGGATTACAACACATGGGCAAACTATACAACATGTGGAAGATTTGGTCACACAATTGCAAACTGTATGAGACAATGGACAAGAAAGTCTAGGAGCTGGACTAACCCTAGAATGGCATGTCTACACTGTCATAAAGTTGGTCATCTGAAGAAATACTGCAGAGAAAGAATGACAGAGACCAACACCTTTTCCAATTGAAACACCATTTAAGACATTAGGAAGATGAGAAAAAAAATGTGGAGGAAAGCTACAAACATTGATGAAGCTGGACCGAGCAATGCAATTGGGGACACCTTATCCAATGGATTTGGTGACATCACCATCCCCACCTAAGCAAAACAAGTAAGTATGGAACTACATTATACCAAGTTATATTTTGCATCAGTTCTATTACACAGTTAAAATACCAAATCAGCATGATTAAAGATGCACTATGGTATTACTTGTTACAATTCTGTGAAAACAATCTCATCGGTCATTATATAGAAAAATGCATTGGTGTACATACAGAGATAAGTTTTCAATACATACCGAGAATATTCGGTTAACATATAAAGCTAAGTTGCTAAGTACAAACTGAGATCCATCGATAATCATGAAAATTTGACATGTTGTCTTCGCCAAATTTTGAAATATGTCGGTCGATGTAATAAATTGACAGATGCCCCAAAGAATCTCTCTCTCACCAAGAATGTCATTTTTGTATCACCCGACAACTCCATCTTCACACACCGATAATTGGTTGAGCATTAATGACTTGAATTAGGGAAAAGTCTATAAATAGACGATGGAAGGGTTTCATTTTTCACCAAGCAACCAGAGTGAAGAGACAAAGAAAAACATGAACATGAAGTGACCCGATTGCAGAGCACCTACAACTTGACTCCCTGCACTCCAAAAATATTCCTAATAGCTACAAAGGTTGAAGTAAGTAACAAAGATAACTGAGAACTCTACTTTCATTTACAGGGAAAAGCCCTAATTTTAGAAATGATGGCAACTACATCAAGAACCTCTAAAATCAAGAATGCTAAGGAGAGTAAGGTTAATCTGATAAAGAATAGTACATGTGAGGAACCAAAGAATAAAATATGTCCAGAGGTTGCCTCGCAACCTGACTAATCTAGAGCATTTTTTGGAATTCCACCTAGGGTTTTGTTTATCAAAGATGTTAGATCCTACATTCACTATAAGATTGCAGAAATTGGAGATCTTGAATTAGAGAAGGCTTACAAGAATATTTGCAATGATCATGGAACCATAAAAGACAAGCACAAGCACATTGAGGCAAAAGGGCTCACAAATTCCCTATGGTTCCCAAAGGAGTTCAAAACCAAATGGATTCGGTTAGTGCTAAGTTGACTGCATGACCAAAAGTTGTGGCTAGATGAGCCTAAACTAATAACCAGGGATGTTATACATGTTTTTACCGGTTATCCCATAACCGAGAAACCCAAATCACTGAAACACCCTCCTCAATTTGACATTGAGAAGAACATAAGAGATGCATGGGATGGAAGAGAATTAAAGGTATCCACCATCACCGATACAAGTTCTTTTAGGCTAGTGGGATGATCAGTATTGCATCTGGAGTAGTAGATACAACACATAAAATTGTCAAGAAGGGACTATAGTTAGATCTTTTAGAACTTCTACTCGGACAATTAGATGGGAACATGAGGACGATCAGGTCTACAAAGACCAACTCATGCAAATTTGGATCTCTAATAATGTGTATATTTTAGTACTTCCAAGAAACCTTCCCATCTATGATTAATACTCAACCAATGATAGTTCAAATAAATGAATTCATCAAGTAACTTGGAGATAATTTTGAATCAGTAATGGATGATTATTTCTCTGGATTCAAAGAGAGAATACAAAAGAGAATGAGGATACCAGAACAACTAGTAGAGAAATACAAAATTGACATTTTTTTCTTGGTGGACACCGATAACACCCTAATCAAACTAGTTGTATCAAGGACAACTTGGTTAGCTCCACTTGACTATGAAATCAACATAGATAAAGCAACAAATGCTATTAAATCATTATTGAATGAATCATTGGATAAATCACAACAAAGGTTTGGAACCTTTGAAGAAGCCAAGGAAAGAATCAAATTAGGCTTAGGTGTGAGGAAGATTTATAGGAAGATAGACAAAATGGTAAAGACCTTGGAAAAGAAGCTATCGATCAATGAGGAAAAAACTGAAAAGACAGAGGAAACCAAGGGTCAGTCACCCATTGGTGAAGAAGACAAGGTGAGTGACTCAAAGTCAACAAAGTATGATGCACCCCTGCCCCTGAAGAAGGCAAGGACAATAGCTCCTCAGAGAAAAAGGAGCCAAACAGTAAAGGCAGACTCACCATCTATTAAGAAAGGTCAAGTAAGGACCTACAAAAGAAAAACTCAAACCAAACAGACCAAAGCACCAAAGAGGAGAAGGAAATTAATCCTAACCAAGGAAGATATCAAAGATAATCAGCGGGATGAATCTGTCCAAATAGAAAAGAATAAGATTCCTAAAACTATTGATGAGATATGTGAGTCAATTGCAAAAAGAGGTGGCTTAACCGACACCAAAGTTAGAAAATGGCTAACACTAGAGCCCGAAGATCATAAAAAGATTGAGGAAGCACTCATCAAAAAAATGATCAACTTCAAATATGTACCTATACAATTTGATGACAAAATGCCAAAAGAACTACATGAAATATTATCTGCCAGATGGACTTATGCATTAAAGAATGAGAAGGAGATAAGGGAAAGAGTACTAATTTCTCTTATGCCTCCCGAATCCAAAATGGAAGAAATCAAGGAGATGATGGAGAAACGTGCACAGGATTTCTCACCCAAGTTGAGAGCTTACAAGGTTCTAGAGGGCAGGCTTATAGAGCTAGAGAAGGAAAGTAACAAAAATTGGAGTAAAATACTCAATAGACCTACTGAGGAAGCAATCCCCAAGAGAAAATTACCTCTCACAAATGAGCCACACAATAATGACTCTCTGGCTAAACCTAGCCTAGAGAATATCCTTATAAATGACACAGAGGATGTCACAACATTAGAATTGGAAAACAAATCCAACAAGGATATGGATATTGTTGATGAAACTTGGCCAGATAACACTATCATTTATATTACCAAAGATTCCACAGATAAGGTAAAGGGAGATGAAGATATTACTATTACATCTAATCAGCCCAAGGATCAAGATACGTCTATTGATGTTGCACAAGTAAACATACTGAGCCAGATGCCATTATTGATTCAGGAAATCAATATAATCTCACATAAGGAGAAGACCCCTGAGACCAATGCAAGCATACCCGACGATGTAGGGGAAGGAGAAAAGAAAGACACAACTAATGACCAGAATGTCATCAAAGGGGATCAAAATCTAACACGTGAAGATCTCAAAAAAAAATATGGAGATCAAACAGAAAAAGATGCACACATGAAAAATACAGATGAAGTGTAGAAGGATACCAGTGAAGGAGACAAAACCAAAGATTCCACTCCTAAGAACACCTAAGGAGATGCTACAAGTAATGTAAAGGTTGATGTGGAGACGTCCACTCACAACCAGAACGTAAAGACCAAAGCAAAACAACAAAAAGGCACTACTCCACCAATAACCTCATCTAGCACATCAGACCAAGAAAATAATTTGACTATGGTTCTACATACAGGTGCATCTCAAAAGAAAAAGAAGAATAAGTTAGAGGTCACACTTGATGAGATCATAGAAATACCAAAGTGTGATCCAACTACTTTAGATTTTGAATCACTCCAAGAATATGGACAAATTTGTCAAAGGAAAGCTTTGCAAGAAAATCTTAAGAAGGAGCACTGAGACTCCTTAGTACTGGAAACCACAAGGGATATCTTAAACTAGATAGCTCTCGACATTGATGTTGATCACAATACACCTATCCTAGATCAACTTGTCATTCTTACCGACGCCATCACAATACAGAATGTGGATACAAAAAAGGTGATTGGAGAATGAGCAAAATAGAAGTTCCAATACAAACTAATAGAAAAGATTAGCCAAGAAGTTGCAGATAAAAAAGTAATGCTTTTAGAACTAGCCAATGAATTGGATCCAATCATTACTGAAGCTATTTCCTTAATACAAAAATTGTGCACTTTGGATAAAATCACTAAGGACAATAGTGAAAAGATAATAAAGTTATATTCAGATCTAAATACTAGTGCACAAGGTCTAACCAAAGATGATGATGCAATTAAATTACATTATGAGAAGATAATAGAGATAAAAAGGTTAAGGAAAGAACTTTGGGAAGCAAAATCACAATTCAGAAAAGAGGTTACCAAGCTATAGGATCAAGTTTTACCGAACCTCACACTTCTGCAATAGCACATAAGTTCGGCAAGACAACTAATTTCCACCCCCGATATGTCTGTAGCAGACAAAATTTATGACATGCATGCCAGGATTACACTAGAGCATATGGCTCTTGAGCATCTAAAGGAGAAATGGGAGAAGATGATGGAGGAAATGAAGACCTCTCACTCTCATATTTTTGATAAATTATAGGTATAAACCTTTGCCATTACTATCAAAAAAGGAGGAAAATGATATGTACAATAGGGAAAATTATATGTACGATAGGGAAAATGATATGTACATGAACAATATACAGTATAAACTTAAGACACAACTTACAAATGCAAAGTGAAAAAGTTAAACAGTGGAACCCAACAGGATTAAATTGACAGAGGAACCCAACAACACAGTGCAAACCAATAGAGAAGATTACAGAGTAAAATGAAAGAGAAGAAAAGAGAGGAACTCGACAGATCAAGTGAACCTGACTGATAGACTTTTAGATCAAACCGAGCATCAGTCACCGAAAGTCATTTATATCCTGAGAAAAGTGGATCTAACTTCCACGTCAGATAAAACACTTATGATTTATATTTAGAGTTTTGATTTGATTTAAAACCATTTATTGAGGGACAAGAAAGATAATTGTAATTTTTTTAATCGTTCTAACTGATTAAAAACATGCAAACTAGGAGATCAATGTTAAGTTGTAAACCTTTGATCATAGAGTTAAGTTTGTAATACGTGAAACTAAAAGGTTAAATCTATTGTATAAATAGATGTGTAATCATTCATTTAAAAATAATGTGAGGATGAATGTAGCCAAGGAGCACATCTATGGATCAGACTAAGAGTTTCAAGAAGAACAACAACAAAAGATGAATTTGGTTATCAAGAACCAAGAATCAAGGCTACCAAGAAACAGCGGTATTAATCAATCACATTAGGTGATACATTGTACATGTAATCTTTAATGGATCTGTAATCAGCAATTGTAGATTGCATACACTCAGGTCAATGAGTATTTTTGTCTAGATTCTAACAAGTGTAGCAAATAGAATAAATCCTTTCAAGAAAAGTGGATTTAACAATCCTATTGTAAATCTCTTAACCGAGTTCACACTAAATAGTGTTGCTACAGCTCTTAACAGAGTAGACCTTAACCAATCTCCACATAATACTCCTAACAGGGTAGATCATCAAAAGTGATCAAATTGTAAGCCTTAACCGGCCCATTCCAATATGCAGATAGTGAATTTTTTGTGGGTGTCATCCCCACCACAGTTTTTACCTTCTAACAGGGTTTTTCTATGTTACCATATCTTGTGTTATGTGTTATTTCTTTCATGAATGTTTCTATGAATGTCTACATACAATAAAGATTATGAATTGATATCACATGCATAAAGAAAGAACAGTAGATATGATCGGTAAAGCAAAGATTTGATTACATAAGGTTAAAGGTTAATTAACTAAAAGTTTTAGAGGTATTGATTCACCCCTCCCTTCTTAGTACATACTTCCCATTATTTTCAATAGAAATAACAAGAACAAACAAAACCATAACATCAAATATAACGTTGAAACCCAAACTAAGAAAAACCACGGAGAAACTAATTCTTCTGAAATGAATACTGGTTACGGTGATTTTTACAAGGGCTCATTGTCGCTCTATTCACTATTGTTTGATTAACTATTGGTTGGGATAAGTACCTAAAAATAAGAGAGGTTAACTATCGATACAAATAGTCTTGTTGTCAATACAAAAATAAAAATAAAAAATCTAACAAAATGTGAACTAATAGAATTGTGTCTGCCTATGCATGAAATAGTTCTAGTTATTAGCATAGTTATCACCAACAACAGTAGATCCGATATATATCTTCTACTAGCATACACCAAACTCCTGCAACACACCATGTAAAGGCCTTCTCTTGATATTGTATTAATACTTCAATCAAATTCCTTCATCTTACATATTGTTGCCACAAATTTTCACAACCACACATACATATACACACTCATTGGATACAAAATTATTTCTCTATTTATATATACATTCAATATGATAATTACATACGTCGGCCAAGTCACAAAACATGTCATCTTTAATACAAAAGATATTACAAGTATATTTAACATGATACTACTGAACCTAAATATAGGTTATACATAAAAGGTCTTCATACCACATTACCATAGGACCTAAGGATAGGTCACCCTTAAGATATGCATGTTATATAGCCCAATTAATGAAAATAAGTAAATTTTGGAACCGATGGTACACCACAACCAATTCCATGGATTGATAAAAAAAACTTCTGATCTAACCAAAAGATGAAATGTGATAGAATCTATTCAGAGACAAAATATAGGTGTTCTACCAAAGTCATCTGATGAACTGCAAGAATGTGTATGTAGTAAGGATACTTAGAAGATCTCTGAAACTTAGTAGTTAACAAGTACCATCCAAAAATTCATGCATATTCAATCACCAAAACACACAAATGTACCAAAGAGATGAATTAAAATAATAGGAACAAGTACACCGACACCATTGTCCACAACTTTCCCATACTGAATATGTTATGCATATAACTGAACCACTGGCATCTCACTGAAAACCAATAGGCATACAATAAATACTGCTAACAACCAAGCGATGGAGATATAAAACTAGTATAAAGCTTCTAACATCAATGAAAACAATGTCAGCATCTTCTCAATATGTTAAACAGGGTTCACCAAAAATTTACAAAAAAAATATGGTGGGAGAAATTGGCAATGATATGTAAGGTATATGAAAGCTAATTATCCACCCTCTTTCTTAATGCACACTTGGAAGATAGATGACCCAATAGGCTCAAGTAGGACTTAAGCAGAAAGTGAGTGCAACAATCCTTCACTTTTTATGATTAAGAATGAAATTGATTTGAGAAATCAATCTAATGATGAAAGATATATGACAAGAATTTTAAATTAGATAGTTTCAGGAAAATATAGATTGACAGAAACAAATAGAAACCTGTAATTACTAGAAATGGATAGCTAGAAATTGTACCAATATGATATTTGAATCTGAGGCTATTCTAGGTGGAGAAAAACACCCTAGGTTTTTTGATCCAGGGAAAAAAAAGACTAAGGTGTTTTTCTCCCTAGGAATATGCCTAGAAATTTGATTAACAGTCTTGCAAGTCCCAATCTTTCTAGATCTATTCCCATTGAACCACCTATACCTTCATATAGAAAATAGGGAAAAGGTTATGTAAATGGGTTTGGCTTAGTCAAACCCTTATTTAGAAATCAAACTTGAAAAATAAATAAGATTGCATAAAGGAAAAAAAATTCTGAAGGTAAATTTTAGATCTACCTTTCCAATACCTTCATGAACAGATATTAAGATCATACATATTCATGAAGATGCTTGAATATCACTTGTATTGAAGTGGTTGAATTTGGAATGTAGAGTGGAATCAAGGATGCCTTCACAAATGTAAGGATCTATGAATACCATTCCTAAATCTTCAATGTTGTTATGCTTGATTGAACGCTTGCTATGGAGGAAGAATGCATGAGAATGGATAAAGGACCATCTTTCTTTCTTGAGAACTCATCTACTTTATTATCATGGGAGAGAATATATTTTCAATGGATAATATTTCCTTCACATTTCATTGTATTCTTGGAGAGACTATAGATCTTGGATGCTTTCCTTCAAATCTTGAATTCACTTGATTGCTTGAATGCTTGAATACAAAATATTGAGTGTGATTACTTATGATTGATCTCAGTTATGGTTTCTTACCAAAATGAGGAGTAATAGGGTGTTTATATACCTCATCACACATTTTAGGATTCAAAATTAATCTAGGCCACCCACAGGATCTAATTTCTCATTTAAATGTCGTAACGAGGCTCTAGTTGAAATTTGGGCCCATTCCTAAGGGAACAAAATGTCCTAGGCATTTTGTTCTAGGAAAAAAAGCACGGGGCATTTTGTTCCTATAAAAAAGCACCAAAATTTTAATGGGAAGCCGAGAAGATATGCTAGATGCTAGATTAGGAAGAAATAGGTAGTTGGATCAAGCATAACAAACATGAAATCTTGAAATCACCAAAATGAGGCCTAACTTAGCATTCAATTATGAGTGTTAAATATTTAGGATGGTATACATATAAAGGGGTTCCAATATACCTTATTTTTAATGTCCAACCCTTTTACTTGGTAATTCATGTTTTGGAAGATATTCTTAATAAAGGGATGCTTGTTACTTTGAAAGCACAATGAGAGTCCATTTTGAGGTGGAGGCATGTAAGGAATGGTAGGATTAAAAAAGTAGACTAAAACAAATGAAATTGGATGAACCAAGTTTATATGTAACGGGATAATTATGAGCTTGGATAGGTGTGATGGTAAATTGAGGAGGATAAGGCTCATAAAGGGGATCAAAAGGATTATGATAAGGAGCTAAAGGGATACTTTGATCTTTACATGAAAGATGATCATTGGATTGAATGGAAAGGGTTATTTTATCTTGATTCTTAATAGGATCATTGGAAATTATGGAAGGTATATCATGATCTTTCTTCAAAGGTAGATTATGAATAAGAATTGGAAGAATTTTTGTATCTTTAATCTTGAATCTTAGGACTTGTTTCTTCATACTTGTTTCTTCAAAGCTCAGTGCTAGTACATGGACCATTTGGACACGAGATTTGGCTTGTTTTTTTTTGAGGTGTCTTTAGTGCGATTGGGATCAATATGAGTCAAGTGAGTGGGTCAATATGTGGGTTCCACATTTTCTAACTCCTTTATCTGTCACACTCTCTGTAATAAATGATGACATGGATTGTTCACTTGACTACGACCATCTTTCAGATCTTCTACAGCCAGGACATGTTTTTGCATTGGTTGCACCATAGGGGAATGATGAGAGATTAGATTACTGGTTAGCATGTTGTGTACAAGGAAAGGAGAAACTTTCCAAAATCATATTCGCAGCCCTCATGAAAACATGAAACAAACTTCACTAGCCCACCACACTCTGAGAACTTGTCATTTAAGCAATCTTGTCTATAAAAGAAACATCCATCGTCTCTAGGACATAAAAAATGATCTAGCAAGTCTCTTGATGATTTTGGAAGAGCACTTGCACCACACTCCTCCATGAAAGATGATTAATGGGGACTCTAATGATGGGATGGGAGTTTGGATATGCATGGGGGATTATTCAAGGGATTTCATTTTTGGCATGATTGGTATGAGTATTTAATATCAATATCTAGGGTATGCATTATTGGTATGCAATTATATGATGGCATGGATTCTAGAATTTTGAATAATGGGAAATACTTGTACAAGAATAGGATTAGCTTGGATTTCCCTTGTAGATATCCCTTGAGGGTCAACATGAAAGGTATCATCATTGGATTCATTTTTCTTTGAGGAAAATGGTGTGGATTATTGTTGGTAAGTTCTAGGAGATGAAGGAATTGTAAGAGAGGCAGAGGCTACTTGTGGGGCCTTACTAGACATAGGAATATGATTTTAATCATGTTTGGAAATAGTGTATTATTTCTCTTTATGAGAATCATCAAGATATTCAATTTCAATGTCACCATTGTAAATGAGTTCTTGGATAAGATGTTTCAATTCGATGCAATCTGAAGTTTTGTGTTTGTTGTGTCTATGGTGCTCACAATATTTGTTAGAGTAATAAGTTATTTCACTTATTGATTAAATCATTTTGATTTAATTATTGAGTCACTTATTATATCTAGTTTACTTAAGCTAAAATTTAGGCATATAATAATTAAATCTTTTATTAATTATTATTATGCAACCTAGATTTTTCCCTTTTAGGGTTTTAATAACCTTTATAAGGATTGAGGTAAATCTTGGTGGGATCTATTTTTTAGAGCATTTTGGGTACAAATTGACCTCATGGTTGCATCCAGAAGGCCCAAAAACCCCTATTTTCATATAAGGCATGTCTAATTTGGACACAGTTGAAATCTGAGGCAAAAATAATTGCTTGTACGACCCTTTTCAAGGTACACATACTGAGGTGAGTAATTTTTTATTGTTTTTCAAAATAGGTGCATAAAAATTCCCACAATATTTTTTCACATTTAAAAAAAACATAATTGTTTTTGGTGGTTTTTTAAAAAGTTAAAAAAAAAACTTTTTGAGGGGGTTCGTACCCCACCCACCTACATGTAAGAAGGTGGTGGGGTCTCTCCCCGCATGGTAGCCATGCATAGGACCCAAGGCCTGTGCGTTGGCCTATGCCCATGCATAGGCCCATACTACACAGGGCCCAAGGCTTCAACCTTATTTTTTGGGCCTGCTCACTTTTTCAAGCACCACCTCCTCCTCCTCTACCCAGTCAGCCTTGCATGGCCACCACATCAACTGAAGCCGTCTGCAGTCTGCCTCATCACCTCTACCAACTTTGACAAAAATATTGGCAATCTCAACATATTTATAAGCCTTGCAAGATTTAGTGGAGATCCGCCAGATTTAGCTGAGATCTCTTAGAGTTCTTGCTTTGGAGCACTCTTTGGTTTTTTTCTTGTAACTTGAGAAAATAGAAGCATTTTTGGCCCAACGAGATATTGTCGAAAAGCTGATTTTGAGACGGAGACTTTGGTACATGTTTGATTTTCATATTTTTTTACTTCATTTCCTCTTTTTCAAGTCAAAGTGAGGGCTTCTTTTATGCACTCCTGGGCCTCCAGAATTTGCATACTGACTCTATTTTTTGCTCATGAATAAGCATTAGAAAGATCTTGGTGAGCTCTCTTTAGATCTGAAGTTTATTTTCTGATAAATTTGATTAGGTATTTTCCCATTCAACCTGAATCATTTCTTGCACTGTATCTCCTAGATTTTAATTTTGTATTGGGGTTTGGTATTTTTCTTTGTGGGGGGTGTTTTTTTTGTTTTTTTGTCATTTATTTCATAAAAAATAGAGCACTCAAAAACACAAAATATAAACCCTTCTGCATCTTGTGTCTTTTTCTAAAAGAAACTAATAATTGAACATTCAGAGTAGTGCAACAATGGCAGATTCAGCATCAGTTAAGCTTCTCACTCCACATAATTTCCATTTGTGGAAATCTTGTATGACTCAACTTCTTAGGTCATGAGGGGTATGGTCTTGTTTGGACACCATTCAACTAGTATTGACTCATCCTTATGAGATCATTTAGAAGAGGAACAAGATGGATGAGGCCATGGGTGTGATTTCTCTACAAGTTTCAAAAAGTTTACTCTTTCATCTTGATGGTTGTGATACTCCTCTTTATATGTACTCTCTTTGGTACAGTCAATGAGTTAGGGCACTTCAGATTGAGGTAGAATTGATAGCTTTGGGTCTTATGTCATTTGATTCTATTGAGTATTTATTAATGAAATTCAAATCTATCAAGTCTATCTTATAGGGTTATGGAAAGAATAAGACATATTTAGAGTGCATTTACTTGATTATTTCTAAGTTGCATGGTCCCTTTCAAATATTTTCTTCTACCTTCCATTTTTCCATGGATGCTTTGAGTGCACGCTTTACCATGCCTACATTTGATGTTTTCTATGATCATTTGACTTGTGAGCAGGAAAAGCTATCTCAACTTGATTGTCTCACAGGATCAAAGAACCAAGCATTGGCTGCCCAAACATCTAAGGAGAAGCAGAAGACAAAATTGAAGCCAAAGAAAGATTCAACAGGTAGTGATATTTTCTCCAAGATAACTCCTAATTCTGATTCAAAACCACATTCCCATCCCAAGCAAGGGAAATTGTCAAAGTCTGTTGAGTCTTCCTCCAAGACTACGAAGCAAACATGTGATACTTTCAATTTTTGTGGCAAGGAAGGACATCCAATTTATAGGTGTTGGAAAGGGTTAGAGACTTTAGAGGAAGCCATGCATCAACATCATATCACCTCACCTTAGCCACCTTCCTCTTCCATAGGGAAATGACATTCTCTTTTTGCATGAGCTTTGTCTTTTGGTTCCACATGAATTATTGATTTAGTTTCTTCTCACCACATGCCACACTCTCAGTACCTAGTAACCACACTTGCACCCAATTATACTTCACATATTTTCATTGGTAACTCAGCATAGCTTGCAGTTATAAGTTTTGGTATTGTTTCATTTTCTGGTGGTTGTCTTCAGGATCTACTTCTTGTTCCTGACCTTTCAAAAAACCTCCTTTGTATTTATCAGGTTCGTCATTCTAGATCTGGAAAGACAATTGAGTTCTCTCCACATGATGTGGTTATTCAAGACCTCCATGATCCTGATATGATTGTGGATTTTGGTAGTATCCATCCTCGGTCTCTCTTATACAAGTTTGATGGATTCGAGAGTTATGATGGTTATGGGGTCTCTCTTATGACACATGTAGATACAATGAGAAGACTTTGGCATGAGTATTTTGGCCATGTCAATTATAGATACTTATAACAGATGAGTACACGGGCATTTGTGAGTGGGCTTCCTCCAATTTCCTGAACTAATGGTGTATGTCAAGGTTGTGCTCTTGGAAAACATCACAGGGATCCTTTTCCTACAAGTCGAGCCACTCATGCTAAGGAACCCTTAGATTTGATACACAATGATCTCATGTCATTTCTAACTCCTTCATTTTCAGTGGCCCACTATGTGCTCACTTTCATTGATGACTTCTCCATGTGTACTTGGGTGTATTTTATCAAGTACAGGTCTAATTTCTTTGATACCTTTCATGTCTTAAAGACATTTATAGAGAATAAATCTAGTCTTTCCATTAGGAGGGTACACACCGATAATGGGGGGAGTATGTGAATCAAGCTTTTAGGGATTTTTTCACTAAGCATGGTTTACAACATTAGTTGACAGTTCCACACACCCCTTAGCAGAATGGTGTTGTTGAGAGAAAGAACAAATCATTATAGGAGATGGCCAATTGTATTATTTAGTCTCATTCTATGCGGCCTTCTTTTTAGGATGACGAAATCAATTGTGCCAACTATATTCAGAATCAGATACCTCATAAGGCATTATGACATTTGACTCCTGAGGAGGCTTGGTCTTAGATCAAGACTAATATTCCCACATTCAAATTTTTTGGTAGTGAGGCTTGGGCATTAATTCTAGATGCTCAAAGAAAATCCATGAACAGGAAGAGTCAACCACTCATATTTTTTGGCTACTGTGAGGATGCCAAGGTGTACAGGTTGTTTGATCCTAATTCTTGAGAGGTCTTGTTTCGACAAGATGTCTAGTTTGATGAGAACCATCCTTTGATGGATTCTCCATCACCAACTTATACCTCACTATCTACTCCTCAATTTTCATCTCTTGAGGATAATTTTTCTCTTGATGATGATGATCCACCATCTCCACCACCACTAGCTGATCCATTTTTGCCCAAGTGGGCCCATTTTACAGATGATGTAGTAGGTTCTTTGGTAGGGGATCCTACAGATAGACATTGTACTCGAACTTAGACATTTGGTTCTATCATTCTGAGTCATTCCATTTTGGATGACTCTCAGAAGTTTTTAGAGGCACTAGGTCACACAGAGTGGGATAGGGATATGGATGAGGAATATTCTTCTTTGATGAAGAATCATACTTGGGATTTGTGTTCTCTTTTGGAAGGGATAAATTTGGTTCAGTGCAAGTGGTTGTACCGTACCAAGTATGTTGCAGGTGGTTCTAATAACAAGAATAGGTCTCATCTTGGTGCAAAGGGGTTTTCTCAGGTGGATGGTATTGATTACTCTAATACCTTTTCTCTTGTTACCAAAATTAATTATATTCACCTTTTCCTTTCACTTGTAGCTTCATAGGGATGGACAGTGTTTTAGATGGATGTGAAGAATGCATTCTTGCATGAGACCTCCAGGAGGAGATATATATGGAGAAGCCCTAGGGTTTTGTGCAATACTCTTCCTTAGTTTTCATTCTTAGACATTCATTATATGGTCTCAAACAAGCTCCTCAGGCTTGGTATAAAAAGATGGACTTTTTCTTTCTTTCTATACACTATACACATTATCATTGTGATACTTGTGCTTTATGTTTATAATCTTTTCATCATAGGTAGCTCATCCTCCATGATTCAAGATATACAATGAGCATTGATGGAGAAGTTTGAGATGACCAATCTCAGTCCTCTGCATTATTTTTTGGGCCTACAGATTATTCATTCTTCCGATGGGATTTCACTCTTTTAGCAGAAGTGTGCTCTTGATATGCTTCACAGATTTGACATGCTTTCTTGCAATCCTGTGTCTACATTGTTTCAGTTAGGTGTTATGTGTCTTCCACTTGTCCTACACCTTCAGTGGACTCCACTTTGTATAGATAGTTGATTAGCATTTTTTTGTACTTGACACATGCCCATCCAAATCTTTCCTTTATGGTTGGACTTGTCTCTAGGTTCTCCCATGATCCTCATAAGAGCCATTGGAAAGCTTCCAAATTTATTTTGCGGTATCTCTGGGGTACTACACATTATGGAATTCACTACACATCAATTTCCCCACACATCATTGGCTTCAATGACTCAAATTGGGGTGGTGATGCTAACGATCGAAAGTCTACTTCTAGCTTTGTTTTTTGCAATGGTTTTGGTCCTATCACATGGTCTTGCAAGAAGAAGTTAGCTACTACATTATCATCTACAGAGGTTGAGTACCAAGCAATGATGTTATCCAGTCAAGAAACTTTGTGGCTTTGTCAGTCAATGACTAAGTTTTTGTTTCCTCTTGCTAGTCCCACTATTTTTTGGTGTGAAAATCAGAGTGCCATACACATTTACCACAACCCACTGGAGCGTCAGTGTACCAAACACATTTATATCCACATGCACTTCATCATATAGTTGATTTAGGATGGTGCTCTCATCTTGGAGTATATACATAAAAAGGAGCAGGTTGTAGACATCTTCACTAAACCTTTGGAATATCCGTGCTATCTTTAGTTGCGTGCTACGCTACGGGTGAAGGAATTTTTCCTTGGGGGGTCTCAGCAAGGAGAGGCCTTCCTTCATATTTTTTTTAGCATTTTTTTTCATCTCTTTTTGGAGTAGATTTTTTCCCTTGTGGTTTTCTCTAATTCTCCTCTTTACAGAGATTTGGTTGTGATTGGGTACCTAATCAGAACATGTTTTCGGGACCCATTTTCCTACTTTCAATAGTTGTTACTAGGTTTTTATCTTCTCCCTAAGTTTATCTTAAGGGGGGTGTTAGAGTAATAAGTTATTTCACTTATTGATTAAATCATTTTGATTTAATTATTAAGTCACTTATTATCTCTAGTTTACTTAATCTAAAATTTAGGCATATAAGAATTAATTATTATTATGCAACCTATATTTTTCCCTTTTAGGGTTTTGACCACCTTTATAAGGATTTATCTCTTTGTATTTTATTATTCCCTCTCTAAATGAATATTTCATCTTTCAGGGCATTCTTTGTTGTGTCTCTATTTTTTGCTTTCGTGACAAATTTTTGCTACAATGGATCTTGGTGTATGAATTCTAACAATATTTACTCAAACATTTACATCATCATGTGGTATCTTTAGGCAATGTGATAAGATTGTGCTCAAGAAGCTCTTTTAAAGCTAACTCAATAGATTTTCCCAAAGGTGTAAATTTTCTATCCAAGTGATATTTGGGTACGCATGTGTATTTGGAGAAAATGTTTTGTTTGAGATTTTGCTTTTGATTTTTAGGAAATTTTTGTTCTACCTTATGTATTTATTTTAAAATTTCATGAATTTTATCATTTTATATTCCTTGGAGTTGTTGTTCAATATGGGACATTGGTTCCTTTTGTTGGGATTGTATCTCGTACATTTGTCTTTTGAGATCTTGAATTTGTTGAGCCAAGGTGGCCATTGGTTCTTCTCTTGTTTGGGCTCTAGTGTTGCAGAATTAAGAAAAATGAGTTGGTTGAGAAATTATTTGAGTTGATATGTGTTTGTATGGTTTTCATTAATGTCAACTTACTGTTATTGTCATTAATGATTACTTTATGTGGAGCCTGTGTTGAGTATTTTTCTCCACATATTTTATACATTTTGAATATGTTTCTAAGCTTTTGATATGTTATTGAAGATTGTTTGGAGATATCTATTTCAAGGTTTTATGGTTCAAATAGAGGTATAGTGGATTTGACAATTGTCTATGCATATGGTTGTGACTGATAGTGGTCTTTTAGTGAAATACATGCTTCAAATTTCTCTGCATGATAGTTTCTAGTGGTGCATTTCTAAAAATGAGATATTAATGTCGTTATCTTCACTTATTTCAAATGGAATGATATTTGTTTTTGAGACTTGGTTTTAAAGTTCATTAGTGTTCTTCCTCTAGGTTTGGCCAACCTCGGGTGTTTACACTTCATTTATTTTTCTCAGAATTTGCAAGATGTAATGTAATGTGTATGATGTAATGTGTATGACTCCACAAGCTATAGATTGATATAAATAAATTTTAAATCATTATGAGATGAGTGTCGAGAGTGGCATCTGTATACTTATGTGAGATTTGTGCAAGTGCATACTTATGCAAACAGGATACATGAAAGAGTATTTGTCTCCCTAGTTGCTTGAGTTGCTTGATAATCCTTAAAGGATCAGAAGTTGTCATTAGTATAAAAATAGACTATTAGAAACACTAAGAGGGGGGTGAATTAGTGTTTGTCTATTAATTATATTTTAGCACTTTAAACATAAATCAAACATACATTCAATGAAGCTTAACACAAGAATGCATAACACATGATATGATTACGGGGAAACCTTGATCAGAGGAAAACTCCAGTGGGAATTAGTACCCACAAATATTGCACTAGTATAATGAACCTGTTAAAGTTCCTTTGCCCTATTAGGAGCAGTCTTTACAATCCAAGTACAATGACCCTGTTAGGAATCTATTACAAAACCCTGTTAAAGGTGTATGGTTCACTACCTAAAATCACTTCCCAATAAGATGAAGGCTACAACCTTCTTATAGTTGATATACACTATATCAAAAATGAACTGCTATGATGACACTATTGTCTGATCAATTCCATTTATGCACTGATGCTCTTACTCTCTTAAAGAGCTTTATCTCATACTGACTGCATTATACTGCTCTTCTATGTCTTTCTCATGCATATTCTTTGACACTTGTAATATACAAGTACATTACATATATATACGTTCATGCCTGAATAGGCGCGACTCAAAACAAGGCTATAGTCGGCCCTAAAAACATAATACACAATGCTTCCAAAAAAATTGGCTTAAGCGTGTTTAAAAAAAGACTAAAGACATTGTTAAAAACATATAATCAAAGGCGCTTGGTCTTTACACAACAAAACAATTCACGCTGATCCAAAAACTGAAGTCGGCTACATGTTCTATTTCCTGAACTGTAGTAGTACTGTTCTTCCTATAGCTTGTCCATACTATCATTCTGTACCATGCGTGTCTAGACTTAGTATGTATATATCACATAGAACATATATCTAAACACGCATACTCTGATTTAATCTCTCACATGTGCGCTGATGTGCTGATTGCAGTATAACTCTGCCTGTCTTGTTTTCCATACTTAGTAATTTTTTCTTCTAAGTTATCTTTGACAGAAACTTAATATGACTTTTTTCCCATAATGACAACAAAAAATAAGTCATGTATCCTCTAGGAGTCAACTTGCCAACATAGACAGTTTTGGTCGGTCGGTCAGCACTCACTGAGTAAAAACATTCACCAAACGATAGTGATTACCGAGTGCAGTGGTCACCGACATGTTTTGATCACTAAGCACAATATAACAACTGAGCATCAGTCTACAGAGACATAACTAAGTAGAGACATCACCGAGCAGAGACATCACCGAGCACCAGTCTAATCGAGAGATAGTTTTAACACTGAGAAAAGAAGATTTGAACTACACGTCAGCTAAAGCACTTTAGTCTTTAAATTATCTTTTTGCTTATCTGGAAAACCGTTTCTTGAGGATCAAGAAAAGCGTAATTGATGGATTTAATCAGTTTAACTAGTTGTATCCATGCAAACTGGGATATCAAGGTCAAGTTATAAACATTTGATCTTGTAGTTATTCTAGAAAAGCATGAAACCTAATTAGGTCAATACAATGTATATATATGTGTAATCAATCAAGAATATCCATGGATTAGACAGAGGTTTTTGTTAATCCATAAGTTTTCTTGATGATTAGTGACCAACACTTAGTCATTTACTTAGGCAGTTTTAGTTGGTTATCACTGTGGCTGAGCTAAAACAATTCAAGGCCAAACAACATTGCTGAGAAAGTATACAGGTTGCTAAGTTACATCATCCCAAGCCGAGTAGAATATTTAAGTGCCAAGAGACAGAGATGTTAAGTGTTGAGCAGAACAGTTTTTGCAAACATGTCAGGATTGATTCAAACTTTGAGGTAAAAATATTAGGCTGACTTGTATGAGCTTTAGGCCGACATATGTAAGAATTTAATATTTATCTACAAAGTTATTTATGCATTTAATTGTTTTATCCTATGCATGTCATGGAGCCAATCAAAATATTGGAATGCCTTGGAGGCATAAGTATTAGATCTTGATCGTTGATCTAGATCTCGCTAACAGATCCAAAAATACATATAAGATTGCTTATAACCCTATTAGAAAAGAATGAAGAGAAGAGTTATATGTTCATCAGAGATGAACACTAAGTTATTTTTTGAAGAATCTTAGATCAAGAAAAATGACAGAGTAGTGAATAGCAGAGAAAAGACATATCAGATTGTGAGATCACAGAAGGTATTGGAAAGAGAAGATCTGTCGTCAGCATCTGAGTGCATAACGAAGGATCACTACTTGAAACATTCTAAAAAGTGTATCAGGTGAAATCTCTTAATAGAGTGGTTCTAATAGACCTTCTTTAAATCTCTTAGCCGAGTGCTTACTTTATTGTAAGTTGAAATCCTTTCACAAGGTAGATTGTAATGATCTTTAGTTCTTAACCGAACAGACCTTTAACCTGGTAGATTGCATTTTGTAATCAAAACTCTTGTAGCCCTAATAGGTACACTTTATTGTTGTAGTAGTGACGATTTTGTGGGTGTCATCCCCACCCTAGTTTTACCTATTTGGGTTTCTAGGTTACCAAATTTTTGTGTTATGGATTATATATTTCATGTTGTGGATGTTATATGATGTTAGGTTAAATTCATATATGTATGAATGTGGATCAATTTGTTTTAAGTGATTAAGCTTTAAGATCTTATTCACCCCCCCTCCCCTCTCAGTATCTTTCTTTCCTAATATTGTACTTCCAACAATTGGTATCAGAGAACAGTTCTCCTATAAAAGCTTTTAATCATCTTGTGAGTACAAATCTTGAGATGGAGGTTTACAAGTTGGGTAAAGTCATTGAGAATCAAAAGATTGAAATTTAGCTAGCATTACATTAGCTTGAGACAGCTAGAAAGGAATTGAAGAAATAATTGACAGTTAGGAGAGATATGGATAAACAAATGAATGATACTCATTATCAGGAAGATGACACTGCAAATCTATTTCAGAATGGAGATTCTACTGAGAGCAATGCAACAATTGCAGATCTATTGGAAAAGAACAATGTACTATGTGAAGAAGTTAGGAACCTAAAAAGAGAACAAGAAATGTAGACAGTAAGACTATGTGAAGTAGTGGAACAGAGGAAGAAAGCTGAAGATGACAAAGCTATGGTAGAAGAAGATAAAAGAGTGATAACTGTTAGACTTGATGAAAGGACACATGATGTGCAAATGATGACAATCAATCAGGTCGACATGGAAAATCAACTGCTACTTGAAAATTAGGAGATTAGTAGGAAAGATATGGAAATGATGAATCTGAGATCTGAGAACAATCAATTGAAAGATGATTTGAGATCTGAGAAGGAACTAAATGAAAGGTTGAATAAACCTAATGAAGCTTTGACTCA
>MU224113.1:719110-735996 GCA_018584345.1 Thuja plicata
TTTTGCTAACCCCAGGGAATCACATATAACTGCTGTGAAAAGAATTCTAAGATATCTAAAGAATACTGAGGAATTTGGCTTATGGTATAGAAGAGAAGGAAAATTTGAACTAAAAGTGTTTACCGACATTGATTGGGCTAGAAATCTTAATGACCGGAAGAGCACAACTGGAGGAGCATTCTTTATGGGTGATAGACTTGTCACATAGATTAGCAAGAAGCAAGGATGCATCTCTCAGTCTACTACAGAAGTAGAATATGTTGTTGTTGTTGCAAAATTCTCAAACATTACATGGATCAAATAGTTGCTGGAAGGTATGCATATGAAGATCATAGAACTAGTAGTTATCTATTGTGATAACACCAGTGCAATAAATATTTCCAAGAATCCAGTCATGCATGCAAAGACTAAACACATTGCCATCAAGTATCATTATTTGAGAGAACAGGTTCAAGAAAAAGAGGTCATACTTGAATATGTGCAATCAAAAGAACAATTGGCTGATATCTTCACCAAGCCACTGCCCAAGGATACATTTGAGTACCTGAGGAAAAGACTAGGGGTCAAACCCATGTCTAGCAGTCAGTAAAGGACTGAAAGCTGCATCAACCATATATTATTAGAATATCATTAATGATTGATGTAAGCAGAAGCTGAACTTCAAAGCTACATCTATATACAGAAAGGTATATATCAGAACTGAGCACCAGAGCAAATTGTTATATGATGGATAAGGGAAATTCAAGGAATATATTACAGATAGAAGACATTGTTTGATAGAATGTCAGATATTTGTGAAAATATTTGTTTGGCATTAATGTCAAAGGGAGAGAATGTATTCATATTATCATCATCATCAGAAACTATTCATTATTAGATTACTCCAAACAGGGAGAGATCATATCTATAGGGAGAGTATTTGTATAGAAGTTGCAAATACAAGATAGACACATAAAAGAAAAATAAATTGATAGAGAAAGAGGACACAACACATCAGAAGAAGAAACAAGAAAGCTGCAAGAATCAAATCTAAGCTAACACAGAGCTTACCGGCGGTCAGACATTTTTATCAGTTATCAAAACAAACTGTTTGACAATTTGATAAATCTCAAATTATATTTTATGTTGTATTAGAAATAGTATAGTGTGATAATATAGTATGTTGCCATCAATGCCAAAGGGAGAGATTGATGACATGTAACTGACTGAATGTTTGACAATGTTAAGTTGAAGATGATCCAAGACATTAAATCAGTTAATGGTTTGTATTGTCATTGATGTCAACTTGATATCATCTATATGGTCATATAAATAATGCCAAAGACTTCAGAGAATCAATGGAACAGAGGTTATTCTTTCAGCAATGCATAAAAGTCACGTATTCACCAACTGACAGACTACACCGGCAGAGTGCACACCATTGGTAAAGACAGAGATGAAGTCATAGTGATGCCCGACAAGTAGAAGACAGTGGTGCCCGATGAAGTAGAATCACAAGATGCCCAACAAGATAAAAATAGTGTTACCCAATGAGAAAGATCCAATGATGCCCGACGGACGGAGATCCCGAAGCTAACTGAAGTTGTACCGACGAAACTGGCAGTTGTCACCGGTGACAAACTGTAGAATTGACCGACAGAACAGAGAGATCAGAAAAAGATAAAATATCTAGTTGGCAGAGCTTAAGGATAGACTTAACTGGTTGTTTTATTTTTTTTATTTAACCACAGTTAAGTAAGTGATTTAAAGATGATTTGTACAGCTGGCAAGAAGATAACTACGAGATAAATTAGGAGTTAAAGTCGTAAATGAATTTGGCTGGATTTTTTTTCATGCCAAGAATCAAGAATCAAGAACCAAGAGTTAAGTAATATCATGTCTATATAAGAGACAAGCATGATTTATTTCCGCATGCACTCAGATACATGGGGGAGTGAATTGATAGAAGATGCTGAAGAGAAACTAATGAAGGTTAAACTTCATACAGTCCTGATCAATCAAGCTAAGGGAGAGCTAAAGAATTCTATAGACACCAACACACAGTGAAGCACAGCATCACAGAGTGAAAGAATGAAGAAAAAAGGAATAGAATTGATATATTGATCAGAAAGGTATTGTATGTAAATAGATCTGAATATCTACAGTTCAAAGTTGCATTAGAAATATTTCATTGTGTTTCAGTTTAACCATTGAAGCATTAAGTCTCTTAACAGAGCAGGACTTAATAGTCTTTTATAATTGAGGTATATCCTAAAAGATTACCAGAAGGTTGACTCATGATAGTAGCATCGGTCTTACCTAAATCCTATTGACAGTCTAAGAAGGAGGCTGATTCAAGGATGGTAGTAAGATTAGCATAAAGCCTATTGACAATCTAGAGGCTGATTCAAGGATGGTAGCATAGATGCTAGATACTAAGTGACAACCTATGTATAAAAATCCTCTAACAATGTCACACTTAATAGTGTGTATGTAACCTTTAATAGGGTTGGCTCCTAATAGGGCTCACTTCAGAAGAGTGAAAGTTGGGGTACCGGTCCCAGTGGTTTTTCCCTTAACAGGGTTTCCAAATTAAAATCCTTGCATTATGTGTGTATGGTTTATTATTTTATTATTTTATATTTCACATATGCATTTATGGATTGACTGGTATACTCTACATATTTACTGAGTATCGGTAAATAAGTTTTATTGCTTATCGGTTATCAAGGAGAATAAGGACAGACAAAGTAAACTGACAAACAGTTATTTATTTCAAGTATTTCAAAGGCATACATCTTGTAGGGACTTAATAATCTGAGGTGTATTAATTGGTGGATTGAAGTTTAAAAGGATAAATTTTTGAGGCCACTGAGTCACCNNNNCCCCCCCCCCCCCCCCCGCTCAGTTATTACTAACACTTTGGGCTGACATATGTAAGCATTTAATATTTATCTACGGAGTTATTTATGCATTTAATTATTTTATCCTATGCATGGCATGGATCCAATCAGAATATTGGAATGCCTTGGAGGCATAAATATTAGATCTTGATCGTTGATCTAGATCTTGCTAACAGATCCAAAAAGACATATAAGATTTCTTCTAACCCTATTAGAAAAGAATGAAGAGAAGGGTTATATGTTCATCAAAGATGAACAGTGAGTTATTTTGTGAAGAAGCTTAGATCAAGCAAAATGACAGAGCAGTGAATAGCAGAGAAAATACATATCAGATTGTGAGATCACAAAAGGTATTGGAAAGAGAAGATCCATCATTAGCATCTAAGTGCATAACGAAGGATCACTACTTGAAACATTCTAACAAGTGTATCAGGTGAAATATATTAACAAAGTAGTTCTAACAGACCTTCTTTAAATCTCTTAGCCAAGTGCTTACTTTATTTTAAGTTGAAATCCTTTCACAAGGTAGATTGTAATGATCTTTAGTTCTTAACCGAACACACCTTTAACCAGGTAGATTGCATTTTGTAATCAAAACTCTTGTAGCCCTAACAGGCACACTTTATTGCTGCAGTAGTGAAGATTTTTTGGGTGTCATCTCCACCCCAGTTTTACCTATTTGGGTTTCTAGGTTACCAAAATTTTGTGCTATGGATTATATATTTCATGTTGTGGATGCTATCTGATGTTAGGTTAAATTCATATATGTATGAATGTGGATCAATTTTTTTTAAGTGATTAAGTTTTAAGATCTAATTCACCCCCCCTCTCAGTATCTTGCTTTCCCAATATTGTACTTCAAATAGTTTTCATGCAGAAGAACAGATAAAGAAGAATTCAGTTATGAAGAACTACATTCAAGGCTACCGAGCAGAACATGGGTATTATCCATCACAATAGGTGATATACAATTTTGTGAACTTAATGGATCTGTAATCATCATTTTAATATTGCAATCTATCAGGTCATCTATATTTTTTTCTACTCTCTAATCATTGTAGCAAACAAAAAAAATCCTTCAAGAAGGTGGACTTAACAGTCTTACTGTAAATCTCTTAACCAAGAGCACACATACATTGTGTTTCTAAAATCTATTAACTGAGTAGACTTAAAAATTCTAACATGTTACTCCTAACAGGGTAAGATCATCATAAGTGATCACAAATTGTATCCTTAATCAGCACCTTCCATTCTGCAAATAGTGAAGCTTTGTGGCTTTCATCCCCACCGTAGTTTTACTTTCTAACAGGGGTTTTTTG
Organism: Thuja plicata; assembly: GCA_018584345.1. Lineage (NCBI taxonomy): Eukaryota > Viridiplantae > Streptophyta > Pinopsida > Cupressales > Cupressaceae > Thuja > Thuja plicata. Next base: position 723,312 of record MU224113.1, read on the forward strand.
CGTTATCAATTCTTGTGTCATGTGTAAATGAGTTTCATGAATGTTCCTATGTTTGTTTACATGCACTTACATTTATGTTATTATATTACATGCATAAACTAGAAAAGCAACAATGGTCGGTAATGCAAGAAAATATTACTAAGGTTAATTGATAAAAGTTTTAAGGGTACTGATTCACCCCTCCCCTCTCAGTACACCCTTCCATTATTCCAACATTGCTATGAAGATTTTTAGTGGAAAGTGTGGGTATTCATGTGTTAGATATCAGAAGAAGTGAGCTAAAGGTATCTACAAATTAGTTGGTTGAGTTGGCATTGTACATTAGTGGTGGATTTATTCTCTTTTATCTCTCTTCTTCTGGCAGTGAGTTGTCTCTCTTCAGACAATGAGTCCTTTGGTAGAGAGCCTTTCTCTATAAAAATCACCTTAATAAATTTCATGCTAACATGTGATCATATATATTTGAGAATAATATTCTCTATGGTTTTCCCTTAACATGGGTTTCCACATAAATTTGGTATTTCATGTGTTTGGTGATTACTATGCATTCATGTTTTTATCTTTATGCTATAAGGATTAATATATGTTTGGTAGAATATATTAAAGTTGCATTAAGGCCCAATTTTTTGTGGACAACTGATTTATCCCCCCTATACACTCAATTGTCTTGGATATTCAACATCTAGATGGGGCAAGAGTGGTTGGTTTTGGGTTTTACTTTTTTTTTCAAACAATTGTAAAAGAACACAAGAAAGAAATAAAAATGAAGACAAGGTCCTAAGGATATTTGTCGATAATGTGCCCCCTTTTTGGTTTCAAGTGGGGAAGGTGGTCTAAACATTCCAGAACATTAGACACATTAACAAGCCTACTCAAGGGGGAGTATCAATCCTAGCATACATGAGGAATGATGGCCAAAATGTTCAACATTAGGCTTTACAAGATCAAATAGGAGGTGTCCTCTATATACCACAAGGATTTATTGAGGCCTAAAAATGTAGATGAAAAATAACAATGCAAAAAAGTTAGGAGGAGATGGTAACCCAAATATCCACCTTCACTTCCCATATTTATAAATTTATTTGGGGATTATCCAAGATTGATAAGATCCTACTTCTAAGAGGTGTTTTTTTTTATTCGCCCCTTTCTATTTAAATTATGCTAGAACAAGAGAGTTGAGGTTGTCCCATAGAGTGATCAATTCTCTAGGCAAGCTCCCTAAAAAGAAAATAAAATTACTTTATTTATGGTCTACTTAAGCTCCTTACCAGGATAGAAGAAGAGGTCATATGTAAGGAAATCATGAGGATTAAAAGACAAAGTGGTTCATTTTAAGCCCAAATCTAAATGTGTAAGATCAATTTTAAACCCCTTTTCAATATGTGGAAGACACTCCAAGCAAGTTGATCAAAAATAATAAATGATTTTATGTTAGATTAAAAATACTATTATCACTTTTCATAATGTAAACAAGAGGGTTTGGAGCAAGTGCACATAGATTAAACACTTTCCACGTGTGATTGATGTCACTTTCATCAAATACAAGAGCTCTAATATGTCCAATGCATAGGACTAATGAAGCAAAAATGCATAAACAAAACCTACAAAAGTCCAACAAGACAAAAAGAAATAGATAGAAGCAAAAGCATAGGAAGATGGAACAAATGCATAGGAATATGAAGTAAATGTGCAACTTCAAATAGAAAAAGTAGAGGAAGATGAAGCAAATTTGCAAGACTGATGAACTTGGAAATCAAAATAACATAGAGAGAAAAAGTGTAGGAAGATGAAGTATATGTGAAACATTGTATAGCATATGCACAACTCTTTGAAGCATATGTGAAACTTTAGTAAAATTATAAACGTGTGTGGAGTAATATGAAGAATATGCACAACATTGTGTAGCACATGTATAGCATTTTGAAGCATATATGAAACTATATTAAAATTATAAATGTATGTGATACATATGTGTAGAAATATGAATAAAATGTGCAACTCTACGAAGCATATGTTCAACTTTAGTAAAATTGTAAAATTAGGATGCCAAAAGCAATGAACTGGGTAGCATATGCACAATTCTTGTGACTCATAATTTTGCACGTGCAACTTCACAAAAACATATTTAACAAGCAAAATAGGATGAGTAAAGGGACTAGGGTCCCAAAGGGTGTGCAAAAATGATGATGATAGAAAATGGCTAACTATTTTGTGAATCCACTAAGCCCAACCATAAGCCTTAGGTACATAATGTAAAACCAACACCGTATCAATAGAGAACTTCCTCATGAATGCAAAGACAAAATAAATAAATAAAATATACCAAATGCACTCAAGGGACACTTGACTCCATTGTCCTCCTATTCTTCAAGATCTTGTAATGATAATTGATGAGACAATTTATTGTCTCTATTTTATCTTAATCTTGATAGTTTGTTTTAAACATTACCAAGACATTTGTGGACCTATAACTACTCGAACTTGTGTTAAATTACAGTTAGAACCGTCAAGCCTATGGGTAGATAGTTATGTCATATTTTTCTAATATATATATATATATATATATATATATATATATATATATTGTAGTACTTCATATAGCTATCAGAATGTGTGTTCTAATATTTGGATTGATTTGACTAAGTTTACTCGTATACATTTTCGCATGCTAACTAACCTGCCAGGAAGAAGGAGCAGCTTGAGAGTGGTCGATAGCATTGAAGAAGAAACATTGAAGTCCAGCTGCGACAGGGAAATCATCATGGCACCGAAAGACACGGCTTCTACATTGGAGGAGCTAGTATTCCAGAGAATATAGGAGTATAGTTCTGCTATATTTCCTCAGCACTCATTATCCTGTTGAATCGATCATCTAGACTTTATTTCATATGTCATGGGTTGTTACGTTCCCTTTTTATTCTATGGCGATCTTTAAGTCAGAACTTATCTTTTTGTTTTGAATAAGTGTCAATCCTCTATTTATAGGGATTTGATTGTTAGTTTGTAAGTTCAAATTTTTTGCAAATATATTGGTGCATCTTGCACAACAAGTTACTTTTCTAGTTCTGTCCATTGTTCCTATGTAATCAATTTCTGAAATATAATGAAGTGATTTTGGTTTACCTTCTGTGTTAGTAGTTAGCAGAATCCAATCAAGGGGTCCCACTTGGGAGGTGGATTAGATTAGAGTAGAGTATATTTATTTTCTAGCATTTACAACATTTTGAATAGGAGTTTACTATATTTCTTCTTGCAGCATCATACTTCATGAATGTTCCTACAAGGATAGTTATAGTGGATGCTCTGAGTTGATAGAATAGATTTAAGTTAAGTTTGCAGTTCTCAGCATTAATTCCATTAAGTAGTCAAGAGTTTTTCTTTCCTACAACAATAGCATAGGTTCCTTTCATGCAGTTTTACTTCTTGCAGCATAGGTAGTATGACTCTCTAAGAAACTTAGTGCATGTATCATGTTCTCCCATTTCAAGTATACGTCCCTGGGTTGACAATTTAAATACACCTCCTGGTGGGAAAAGTATTCCTTAGCTTGAAGATAATATTCCTAGGAGAGGCTTTGGCATGACTTAGTACCTATTGTGAGGTGGTTCATTTTTGGCACCATTGTCGGGAATGGTGTCAAGTTGAGAATATTATTGAGTCATTTTTTCTTTTTTTTTAGATAGTTTCCTGCTTTCTAGATAGTAGTTTTCAGTCCTAAACTTGCTTCACAAGTGTGAAGAATTTACTTGCATGCATTGAAGAGGAAGAAGACAAGATGAATATGGCAGATTTCTTCTAGGAGAGTCTACAAATCTGAATGAAGAAGTTGAAGAAGTTGAGTTGCCTTTTTTTGATGCAAGTCTTGAATTTCCTACAGCATCTTCCTCTGAAGCAGGGCCTTTTGATACAGTTGGAATTCGACCTTTTGCTGAAATTTTGGCCATCTTTCTTGATAATTCTGCCTTAATTACAGCTGTCATTCATCATCCTATAACTAATGTTCCTTTCCAATAACAACTACATTTCAAAATAACTCCAATAATGGCACAACCTAACTTTTCATTCCCTCTTCCAAGCCTTATCAACAATTCTAATCTTAAGAACATACCCACTGCTGCACTTCCAAAGTTCTATGGCCTGGTAACCAAAGATCCTGACACCTTTTTGTTTGAGTTTGACATCCTTTGTCATAGCTTTGACTATAACACTAATGATCACAAGCTCAAGTTTTTTCCAATAACATTGAAGGAATCTACCCTACGATGGTTTATGGGCTTAGGAGCTAACGCAACAACTAGCTAGGATGAGATGCAGACTCTATTTCTGTACAAATACAAAGAGTATTGCAAGGGGGTGACCCAAGAGGAGATGACATTTTTTGAATGTCATAAAAGGAGGATGAAACCCTAGAGGACTAGGTTTCACATTTCTTGTACAAGATGTAGAAGAATCCCCAACATGTGCTGGAGGAGGATTCACAGAAACTCGTCCTCTTAAGGGGAGTAAATGATAGCTACCTGGAAGCACTGGAACTCATGGCTAGAGGGTATATATCCCAATCTTCCTGGGATGACCTCAAGAAAATTTTCCTCAACTATTCATGATCAACTGTAAAGAAGGGTAGAGGATTTCGGTCTACGGTCACTAAGGGGATCAGCTAGGGCATTTCCAAGATGGAAATATCTAACCTGCTGTCAGATTTCAAGAAAGGCATCATTAATGATGTTGCTACACATCTAGATACCATGACTACCAAGAAGAAGCATGCAGATGTTGAATCTCAGTTAGGTGAGTATTGTCCTCACTTCCACAAATAAAAGAAAGATTGTGGATGCAAGCTGGTGGCAAAATCAGAGAATCAGCACTTGCCTTCTGAGTACATGAAGATAGAAGGAGATGAGAAGCAAGTGGTTTTTATTTCTCAATGTCGGCCATGGGCTTCAAGACAAGGTATGCCTCACGATCCTTTACGATTTTCCAATCCTTATAATAGTCAATGAAAAAACCAAAATTATCAGAATCTTTCTCAGTACTCCCAACTTGTTTGGAATAACTAGTGGCCTAACCAACAGAATAACCATTGGCCTAATCAACAACAAAACTAGTGGCCTCATCCTTAAAATTAATGGCAACCACCACAGGAAAATTGGAAGCAAAATAACCAATGGAAAGGGCCTCCATAGTGGCCTAACCAAAATCCTAGTTATCCACAATTACCACCTCCAGTACCTCAACCTACAATAATGTCACCTCCTACAGCCACAAGTCCTAATCCAAAGCTAATCCAATTACCTACTTAGCCACAGCCTAATCCTAACAAAAAGAAACAACATCAACCAATGTATACTATTGATGCTCAATAGTACCATTCTTATGCACTAGAGATATCTAATATCCATTTAAGATTAGGTACCACTATGCCTGCACCTGAATGTCCTATTATTATGGAAGTTGCAAACATTCCCATAGCATCAGAACCACTTCCAAAAACTACACTACAAAATACTGTCCAACCAACTGATAGATCTAGAAAAACTAATGTTCACACCTTAGTTAATCCTCCCTTTCCATGCAGGCTTATCATGGAGAAACCTATATCACAAGAAGAAACACCATTTGATATCCTTGAGCAACTGAAAAAATATGCATATCCAGATTCCTCTGTTCCAAGCTATCAAAGATGTTCCTCTTTATAAAAAATCTATTAAAGAAGCATGCCTCAAAAATCCTGGACAAAAGAAAAAGGATCCTCAAATAGTCCATGTTATAGGTCAACTTCCAGATGTCATGTTGGGAAATATAGTTATACCAAAGTATTCTGACCCTAGAATCCTCGTTGTTGATTTGATAATTAATGGTTAGTCTGTGAAAAATGCTTTAGTTGATTTGGGAGCAGCTATACATGTTATAACTAAGGATACAATGAATAGGTTGAGTATAGAGGGCTTGAGAACCACTCCAATAGTGTTACAACTTGCAGACAGTTCCACTGTCACCCCAGATGGTATCATAGAGGATATAGTAGTAACCTTGGATTCATGGGAATACCCTGCTGACTTTATCATATTATCACCTAAAGTAAACTTTGTTGGCTATCTAGTTATCCTTGGAAGACTTTGTTAGCCACCACTGATGCCAAAATTAGTTGCAGATCAGGAAACATGACAATTTCAAATGGACAAGCAATAAAGAAGCTAGCATTATACCCTGTTGCCCAACCCCAACCAGATTTGAATGGTTATGTTTTGCCAAATTTGGGAGATGAGGAAGATGAGCTAAATTTTGTTGCTCAGCTCATGACTTTACACAAACAATATTTTCTAAAAATGTAAGAAGATGATGATGTGATACAGATTATTCTTACCAATGAGTGTGTCATAGCAAAAGATGTTTTTGAAAGCTCTGTTTTACAGTTGTGTACCTATGAGGATTGTGTCTTTCCAGAAAGTCCTGATATAATCAATCAGTTACTAGCCTATAAATTGGCTACAAGCCCAATACTTGAAGTGTCAATGATAGAGATAACAACCACTATGGAACTTCCCCTGGTCACAATCTCCATGTTAACAATAAGCTTCCACCACAACAATTAACATTGTTAACCAAACTCCTGTGTAAGAATGAAAAATCCTTTGCTTGGGATTATGGACACATGGAAGGTATGAACCCAAAGCTCTACACACATAGAATCTACATCAATGAAGGTATTCTACCACTCCACCAACCTCAGAGAAGAATTAACCCACTCTTGAGAGAAGTAGTCAAAACTAAATTGCAAAAGTTGCTAGATGCTGGTTTTATTTATCCAATCTCTGATAGTAAATGGGTATCACCTTTGGTCATAGTGCCTAAAAAGGGGGTAAATGCAGGATATGTGTAGATTATAGGGAATTGAACAATACCACAAAGAAAGACCATTTTCTCTTGTCATTTATTGATCTAGTCACTTTGGCTGGTAAGAAGTACTCCTTTCTAGACAAATATAGCGGTTACAACTAGATAAGCATTGCTCCAGAGGATCAGGATAAGACTACATTCACATGCCCCTGGGGGACATATTCTTATTTTGTATTATCTTTTGGCTTATGTAATGCACCAGCTACTTTCTAGAGAGCTGTAATCAGATTTTTTATTGACATATCACATGATTGCATGGAAATATACATGGATGACTTCACTACATTTAGTTTCACCTTTGAGGAAGCCTTGAAGAACTTGGAAAAGTGCTAATCAGATGTCAAGAACACAACTTGTTTCTCAATAGTGAGAAATGTTTCATGATGATGCAGGAAGGAGTAGTGCTAGGACATTTCATCTAAGAAACTAGAATCCAGGTAGATCCTGCAAAAATAGAGGTAATTCTCACATTGACTACACCTACTAAGAAAAAATATGTTAGATCTTTCTTAGGGAATGCTAGCTATTATAGGCATTTCATTCAAAATTTTAGTCAAAGAGCTAGTCCTCTGTACACCTTTCTCACAAAATAGGTTGATTTTTCATGGACAAAAGCCTGTGATGAATCCTTCCTGCAACTCAAGTCACTTTTGACAACTGCACCAGTACTTAGGGGTCCTGATTGGTCTTTACCATTCCACATACATACAGATGCTTCTAACTATGCAATAGGTTTTGTCTTAGGAAAAAAGTCTAGTAACCTTGAAAATGCAATTTACTATATCAGAAAAAGCTTACATGGACCAGAGTTAAATTACAAAGTGACTGAAAAGGAATTACTAGCAGTGGTTTATGCTCTAAATAAATTCCGCCATTATGTAACAGGCTATCCCATCTTTTTTCATACTGACCATGTAGCAATCAAGTGTCTCATGAACAAACATTCCATCTTAGGTAGGTTAGCAAGATGGCTTCTTCTTTTGTAGGAATTTGACATAACCATCATTGACAAGCCAGAGAAGGAAAATGTAGTAGCTGATTATCTATCCAAAATCTAGCATGTTGACATAGACACTACTATGATAGATGACACATTCCCTGATGAGAACTTGTTTCATATTTCCATCAAGATTCCATGGTATGTTGATATAGCTAATTACCTTGTAGCTAACAAAATGCCCACCCATTTCTCTCTTAAGGACAGAAGAATGTTTGTAGAGAAAATATTCTAATTCTCTTTGATTGACAACATGCTATTTTATATTGGCCCAGACCAAGTCATGAGGAGGTGTGTGCGAGAAGATGAGACATATGATATCCTTTATGCTTGTCATAATGAGCCATGTGGAGGACACTTTGAAGTTAAGAGGACAGCCCTAAAGATATTAACCATAGGTTACTACTAGCCCACACTTCACAAGGATGTAGCCAATTACACAAGAAAATGTGATAAATGTCAGAGGATGGGTCATCCAACAAAATTAGATGAAATGCCCTTGAATCCACAAGTGGTGGTAACACCATTTGACAAATGGGGCGTGGATTTCATTGGGCCAAAAGATCCTTCATCTAATGGGAAATCCTACATCTTGGTGTGCACTGATTATCTAACTAAATGGGTCAAAGTAAATTCTATGAAGCACACAAGGGATCATAAGGTAGCATAATTTTTGTATGAGGAAATCTTCACCAGATATGGAGTGCCAAGAGAAATTGTAACTGATCAAGGAGCACAATTCACATCTCATCTAATAACAGAACTCATGAAGGAATACAACATCAGACATCAAAAGTCCAGTCCCTACCATCCTCAAGCCAATGGTCAAGCAGAAGTTACAAACTGAGAGATTGAAGCTATTTTACCAAAAATAGTTCATCTGCACCGCCAAGATTAGAGCAGCAAACTCTCAGAAGCTGTCTGGGTATGCAGAATAACCTAGAAGACCACCATAGGGTTCACTCCATTTGATTTATTATATGGGAAAGAAACAATGTTACCAATTGGAATTTGAGCACAAAATATTGCGCACAGTGCTAGAGTTAAACATTGACCTTCCTGCAGCACAGAAAGAGCAACTGTTGCATCTCAATTCCTTGGATGAAATGTGCAAATCTATATTGGAGTGCACTAAGATAGTACAGAAACAAAGGAAGAAATGGAACAACACTCATATTAAGAGCAAATAGCTTCAAGTTGGTGATTGGGCATTACTGTACGATTCCAGATTCAAAGAAATACTAGGAAAGCTACAGACAAGATGGCTAGGCCCATATGAAATAAGTCATGTTTTTACCAATGGAGGAATCTAGTTGACCACTATTGACCTAGTGCACTTCAAGTTAGTAGTCAATGGAGATCAGCTACGTCTGTATCACTAGTTCCAACCAAAGAAGACTTCCTACAGTAATTCAGACAACTAGTTCCAAACAAACAACATGTAACACTTCCTGCAGCAGAGAGTGCAAACCTTCTTCTTGTAGCTCTAACATAGCATTCCTTCAAGCATGTCCATTATAAAAAAATTCATGTTCACATGAAGTTCAATTCTCCATTCATTTTCTAAATTCTTCTTTTCAACTCATTCCATTTCTTTACCTTCCACCCACCCATCTTCCACGTCATCACCACTTTCTATTTCTATGTTTCCAATAAGAACCTAGTCAACTGATGCATGCAGCCGCCAACATCGTTCTACTCTCACCACCTTTTTCTGTCCTATGCAATGATCGAATGACAAGTATACACTTTTCAAATTTTTTCCACTTTTAGCACATAGATTTAGGTAATTATATCTAGTACTGCAAAAAATCTATGATTGCGACATTAAGCCAGTTATGTACCTCATGCCACGTATGACAAGTGTAGACACTTGATGTTATTTTTTAGGGGGAAAGGAAGTGTATTAAGTTCTAATGTCATTTATAACTACTCGCAAATATTTCCCATCACCTCAAATCTGTACTTTGGCCTTGTCTTATTAAAATCTTGTTGCTATTTCGCACAAGTGTCGTACTATTATTCCCAAATTATCCCTGGTTTTCAGACTTGATTTGACCTATACTTAAAATATATAGAAACTCACAGTTAGAGTTATAATTCCTTCTGTTAAGTGTCATTATCATTGTTCATGTCAATATTGTAAGAAAAGGCCTACGGTTTCAAGAAAAGAAGTCTAAATTTCAAAAAAAGGAATAAGGTAATTGTTAGTTGCGGAGCAGAAAAGTTGAAAATTGACAAGCTTAGGCTACAACAGAAATTTGGAGGTGAAAATTTAGAAAAAATGGTAGGGCAGATGCAGCGACATGAGCCAGTGGTTCATGGTTTCTTTCTTATAGATGTCAAAGCAGTAAGGAGGTTTAATGCATGTGATTGGTTGGGATATTTCTTGAAATTAAAAGCGTTTGATGAAGAAGTTGCAGCTGAATTTAAAAATACATTTGAGGAAGGGAAAGCAATCGTATGGGGATTAATGGTTGTCGCAATAGAAGAATGGATAGAAGAGGTAACTAGCTTACCAGAAGTTGGGGAACACTACCCCAATGTGCATGACGCCAGGTCAACTTGGGCCCAGTTTACCCTACCAAGTGACCCTCCTCTAGAGATTAACAATCAAGGGTACAAATCAATGTCTCTTCCTCCACCATTTAATGAATTGGAAACACACATTATCATGTATTTGACCTACAAAGGAAGATTTTCAAATTTGCATGCACATCATTTTAAGTTACTTAGCTACATAAGGCATAATCTTCCAATGAATGTTCCTAATTTCTTGTATAACATGCTAAGTATCAGTGTGAGGAAAACTAAAAGGGGAATGTAAACTCTATCACCAACCATGCCCTAATCAAATTGCTAGTTGAGAATTCTCTTATGGAAGTCTCTCCTTTAGCATGGTCAGAATTTGTCCAGCATAAAACCCTGCAACCTCAGGTTGGCCATATTGAGCAACCTAGCAATGATGATGCAGCACCCATTGAACTAGTTGTTGAACAGGACACCCAAGAAATAGAAACCCAAAACCTTCAAGACAATATGCCTTCACCTGCTCATATGAGAAATGTACCTACTCCTACCCAAAAGAAAGGAAATTGAAAAGTAGGATAAGGAACTTTTGTTCCTACATCCAAACCACAAAACCCCACAGCCTCGAAAGGAAAGAAAATAAAATTGGCTCCTATAGAAGCTACTCCTACAACAAAGAGACCGAAGAAGGTTATTAAGAAAAAGGTTGTGGAGATTGAGGAAAATCCTATGTGAAGAAGCCCTAGAATGAGAGGACAAATTCCTAAAGTGTCCTCAGAAAGCCAATTTGTTTCTCCCAAACAATCTGATAGAGAACCCCATGTGCAAATTGTTCTAGATGATTCCCCAAATCAGTCTGAAATCCCAGACATTTCTCAAAATCCAACAGAGAATTATGATGATGAACGTGATGTATGTCAAAATAACCCCCAAGAGAGCCATTATAATATCTCAGAGAACAATGAGGAAGAAGTTCCAATACCTCATTAGTCAGCCTACTCAAAGAATGCCCTAGTGTCTTATCAAAGAACCTAGTTTACCAGTTACCTAGAATAGGCATGGAAAGAACATGGGGGGTAGAACAATCAAGTAGAAGAATGTGGTCCACCCACTTTGCAATCACTTCTCTTTGGTTTATATAATAAATATTTTTTTACAACAACCTTATGGAAAGAAGAGAAGAAGGAAATGCAGAAGGAAATAACAGACCAAAATGAGGAGATAAAAGACCTAAAAGAACAATTGGCAAGACAAAAGAAAAGGATGGATCATGCCCTTAAATTGGTTGATCAAATAATCACTTGCAGGCGACCTCCTAGAGTTTATGCTATATTTTTGAAAGAAAAGTTCATTTTTTCCAACTAATGATGACCTTAAAAGACATAGACTCTGAGTTTAATACGGCCCAGGAATTTTATGGCCTATATCAGACCCTTCTTTCATGGTAGCAGAACTTACTTTGTGAGTTGTATTTACATAACTTCATTATCCCTGCAGAAACTGAATGGAACCCTTTACTCTACATAGGAGATATACACCTAAGGGCATTAATGTCCTGGATGAATAATAAAGCAAACTATGATAGACAACTAGAAAATTACAGAGATCAGGAGAAGTCAGAACCCTTTCCATTAAGGGAAGAAAGCAGCAGACCTGATGTGCTCCTCAGGGATTGGTTTAGTCTAACCTATGGAAAAATAAAATAGGAAACAAAGAATAAAATATTTGATATCAGAATAGAGGTCTATGCAGAGTATGAGGGAATGTCTTACTTTGTTTTTCAGAGAGCCTTGGTTGGTGCCAGAAGAAGATGGAGTAGACTGCCAGAAGTATTTAAGAAATCAAAGCCACATAGCCCTATCAACCTTAAGGTAGCTATTCATAGAACACAAAAATATATCCAGGTAGGTAGGCATATTAGACAAGAGCTTCGGTGTCCACTTACCATGCATCCACCTATGCTCCTATGGCCCCTTTATGATGACAATTCTCCAAGGCTTGACCAACTGCAGGAGCACCACATGATGGATGTTTGGGAAAGGACAATAGGTTTCTACTACACTTTCAAGGGCTAGAGAAGAGGAAAGATAGAGGTGGGAGAATTTCAAGGAATAGAAAGGAGATGCAATGATTGAGGACAAGCATTATACTTACCAGGGGGTAGATGATGACGCAATTTATTGTCTCTATTTTATCTTAATCTTTATAGTTTTTTTTAAACATTACCAAGACATTTGTGGACCTATAACTACTCAAACTTTT